>LR812528.1:29474988-29649988 GCA_903798195.1 Danio kyathit
ATAATGTCATTTAATCATTTATTCCAGTGATTTTAAAGATGATTTATCAGCTTCATTACGCCAGTCTTCAGAGTCACATGATCCTTCAGAAATCACTCTAATATTAATTATTATTATTATTATTATAAATAATATTAATATTATTAATGGTAATAGTAATAAAAGCAGTGATGACTGGAGTAATAATTTCATTTGAAACTGCATATGAATAAGAAAGCAGTTATTTAAAATTGTAATAAATATTTAACAAATTGTTTTTACATTTAATAAATGGCGCCTTGATGAACAGAATAATTTTCTTTAAAAAAAAAACCTGACCCCAAACTTTTTACCGGTAGTGTATATACTGTATATTGTTGGAATATTTATTATTATTCCATGCGTGTTCAATACAAACTCAGGAGGCGGAGTTCAAATTCAAGAATATTAGTAATTTATTAAGTACAAATGAATAATTCGATTAGGGCCCTGGGTCGCACAAATGTGTCCTATTGGTTATACAATGCTATCCAAGAGAACACACCAGGCGCTCTGCGAGTGTTGTCTTAGGACTAAAGACCCAGTTTATATTCACAGAAGGAGGAGAAGGCGGGTTGTCCTATCAGCTTTTCTGCACTGTCTGTAGTTCCCCTTTTCTGCACAGAAGATCTGAACCAGTTAAATGCACATGCTTAAAGACCTCCATAGGCCCCAATATGTTACACAGGAAATCAGAAGCGAGAGACACACGTTATTTTTACTGTTTTTGCTGCATATTTCTCGTCCAAGATAGCTCCTTCTGCAAAATGCCTCATTAGTATGCAAAATACATCTCCTCAAAGGCCAGTTTCAGTTAACCTATCATTTGACAAAGCTTACAATATATAGTATAGAATATAAAAAATATATAGTAAAGAATGACTGTAAGGTAAATGATTTAACATCTCCTTAGGCAAAGCATACACAACATACTAATAGAGAATCAAGGATAACTCTAATTAGGATTGAAAAAAAAAAAAAAGAATTATATTTTCTACAATTTCCCTCTGTTGACCTCTAAAAATAAAGAGGTCACTATACAAAAGATTATTCCACCATAGTCCCATATACGTCGCCCTTTTCTTCAAAATTTCATCATTCATTTATTTTTTTTTTTAAAATTAAAACAATTTCATACTTATTGTTCTCCTCTTAAATGGTGCAGTCTATTCCCCCTTCAATTCACTCTGATAACTTATAATAATAACTTGTAATAATACAGATTATGTTCACTATATTCAAACTTATTGCTCCCAACACTCCCATTAACCTTCAATCAACCCACAGTTTCATTTTCACACCTTATACACTTTATCAATAGAAGTAGGGTCTTTTTTTTTTTTTTTTTTTTTTTTTTAGCAGCAATATTATTAAAATGAAAAATAAAAATGTATTCCAACAAGTAAAAGTACAAATCTGTTAAAAAAGAAATCCACACCCATAAAGATATGCTTCAACTGAACATCCCAACATATGATTAAGATCTAAGACCAACACTTGTAAAAATATGTTCAGAATTAAAATTCAAAATTGTAACAACATCATTAAAAGCAAGACTTCACCAATACAAAATTACAATCAACCTTAACAGTTCAAACTGAACTTCAACAATTTAAAGTCATTATACAACTCGACAATTACAAATGAAATTGATTTACAATCAAAAAATCAACACTTTCAAAGTATGATTAAACTCAACACTTATTAAAATGAAAAATTCAGAAATCAATCGTAAAAATATCATTAAACTGACAACTGAAACCTGTAACCATATGATTAAAGCCCAAATTCAAACATTAAAACTAGATTTTTTTTTTTTCAGTGTCTTAAAATGTGAAAACTAGAAACACAACGATGGGATCAAAAATAAAATTTTTAACAATGTCATCAAACAAAAAATTCAAAAACATAACAATTAAATAATCTTAAAATTATTTTCAAATAAAATATTCAAAAAACAATGTGTTTAAAATAAAATAATTTTAATATTTTAAAATAAAAGATAAAAAAAACATAAAAATGTCTTAAAAAATATTTAAAGTGTCTTAAAATAAAAGATTCAAAAATCATAAAAACATCTTAAAATAAAATATTAAGTGTCTTAGAATAAAAGATTCAAAAAACATAAAAACATCATAAAATAAAAGATAAAAAAACATAAAAATGTGTTTAAAATCAAAGATTTAAAAAAACAAAATTGTGTTAAAAATAAAATAATAAAAATAATAAAAATGTCTTAAAATAAAAGATAAAAAAAAATTATAAAATGTTTTAATAAAATAATAAAAATAATTTTAAAAATCTAAAACGTGTGTAAAATAAAATAATTTTAAAATGTGATAATTTGTTTTAATAATTTTTTCTAAACTTTTCTCCAATCTAATTTGTCCAATTCATTCATTCATTCATTTTCTTTAAGGCTTAGTCCCTTTATTAATCTAGGGTCGCCGCAGCTGCAACCCATCCCTGGGAAACATCCATACACGCTCAATCACACACATACACTACGGCCAATTCAGCTTACCCAATTCACCTATAGCACATGTTTTTGGACTTGTGGGGGAAACCGGAGTGCCCAGAGGAAACCCACGGCAGCACGGGGAGAACCTGCAAATTCCACACAGAACTGAAAACTGACCCAGCCGAGGTCGAACCAGTGACCCTCTTGCTGTGAGGCGACATCGCTACCCACTGCGCCACCATGCTGCCCTGTCCAATTCATATCCTTTTTTTTTTTTCATTCTTTCTTTACAATTTTTGGAATCGAGATGCTTTTGATGTTATTTTCCTTACAGTTGTCACACACACTTTCTGTCAGATTGTCATATGTTAGCAAATTAGTCATTTATTTCTTTCTATTTTAGAATTTAACCTGGTCTTTGGTTCCCCTTTTTGTGTTGGCCTGTATCTAATATACAGTTGTGCCCATGCATTGGTGTTGGGGCGTGTTCAGCTCCTACACCAATACATGCTTACAATCCCCAATTAGTCAGATGTCCCCATGTTATCTGTAAATTAAAGATGCTGTATGTAAGTTTTTGACTCTTCTAAAGCACAAAAACACCACAATATGTTTGTTCTAAAGTTCAATTTCAAACGGTTTATTGTATTTTGTAGTATGAACTATCTGCTGCTGCTTTCAGTATATGGCAATAAATGTCATGTAAAATGACATTCAAACTCGCATTGTTAGCATTTAACACTAAATAAAGCACATGAGGTTTACCTGAGGTGATCATAGTTTTCTGTTGTTCAGCTGTGAGAAATAGAAGCCGTTTGTAATATATCAATTCACGGTGTTGGTTTTGACGACAACTCTTTTTAATATGGAAAATATTCTTTCTATCGAGTGTCGTTGCTTTTATTTAGAACACAGTTTAAATCACTCGCTCCTGTCCTCAATCTGGCAACCCGCGCTTGTTTTTTTTTTCTTTTCTTTTCTTCTTTTTTTTTTTTCTTGTTTTTCTTGGTGTGCAATACCTAGTTCAACCACCAGTTGTCAAACTTACATACTGCACCTCTAATTCCCCTTTTAGGCCTGGACCTAGTTCCAGGCCGTTTTTACACCCCTATGTTGTCTGTCAGGATAATCCGGCCAGCTTCACACCTTCAGCAACCTGTTTGGAAAAAATCTGAAATAAAACTGTTAGTTTGTTATGATCAGTGTTGGGGAGTAACTAGTTACATGCAACAGCATTACGTAATTCAATTACAAAATAAAAGTAACAGTAATTCGTGACATGAAAAAATGTGTAATTAAATTACAGTTACTCATGAAAATATTAACGATTACTAATGGGGTTACATCTAAAAATGGTCTTTAAAAATCTGGGATATGTTGAATAATATTAATCTGTTGCTTTGCCTGTTTCTGGTAAGCACGATGCCTTCTGCTAAGGCCATTTATTAAAGCAGTGCTATTCTGCTGTAACTACATTTCTCAGTAGCATGTTCCTAAATCAAATAACTTTTCAATAGTGAAGCTATTTTATATATATATATATATATATATATAGTTTTCTCTAGTAAAGGCTAAAGTATACTATGGTAATTACTATTACTTCATGATAGTTACTAATGATACTACATTATGTAGTGTAATTTATTATTGAAGACTTTAAATATATATATACACAATACAACGCTCATTCCTAAACATTTCCCTTTACTATAAATTACTAAAGTATATTAAATGTGTAACACCTTATTTTATTGGATTGTTTTTTTCTTAGCTGTTATATACTATTATTTGTTTCTGTTTAGTACAGCATATTATTTACAGTGAATAACTGAACTGAACATCTATGCCTCAAATGTTTCTTTGACAGTTTTATTGATCACTAAGATGTAATTGACATGGATTTAAGTTGCTTCGATTTAAAATGAAAATTGCAAAAATAGCTTAGATGTATTTTTTTTTTTATTTTTTTTTATTGCAAACGCCACAAAAATCACCCTGCACAACTAACTAACATTTAGATTTTGTAACAGCAGTAAACACATTTTTGTTATAAGGTCTGGTTTTGTGGTGGTTGCACTTTAAAATTAAATTAGTCTTAATTCAAGCTTAATTCAAGTGATGAAAGATTTTGAAATTCTAACCGTAAACAGAGCTACTGTAAGATCACACCTGCTTGGTATAAATGCTTGAAAATGATTTAGTTAAAAATACCCATTAGAAACTTCAAAGTAATCAAAAAGTAATCAGATCTAATTAGTTACTTTACTTTTATAAGGTAATTGAAAAGGTCCACTACTTATTACATTTTAAATAGGGTAATCTGTAATCTATAATCTATTACATTTCCAAAGCAACCTCCCCAACACTGGTCATGATATAGTCTCTACATAAATGATGCACTTCCAGTTCCTGTCCAAGCTGCTCCAGGTCTCCAAACTTGCCATCCTGTAAACAATTCAACAGTCATTAATTCCATCATTTTGTTCCATAATGATGTAATACCCCTTGATATGATTTTTTTCAAGGCCTCTATCCAAATCAGTTTGGTCTGTGCACAGATTTTTGCCAATTATGTTTTTAAATTTCTATTCATTCTCTCGACATTTCCCTGTAATTGTTTTTTTTTTTTTTTTACCCCATCCCTAAAATCATGTTTCAGGCCCAATGCCTGCTCCACTAATTTCAAATATTTATTCTTTCAGTGTTTACCATTATCTAATCTAATTTTCCTACAACAATCCATTTGTTTCCATATCGTCATTCATTAAACACTTAATTACTGTCTGACTATCCTCTTTGCTTGCTGGCCACACTTCTGGCCACCCCGTGTAACTGTCAACCAAACCAACAACTAACTCTTCCCCTGCACTCTTTTCCCCATACCTGTGTAATCAATTATGACTTCCTGTCCTAGTCCTGTTCTAATTGGGAACAATCCTGCCTCTGGTCTGACTCCTTTGTTCTGCACTAACTGTCTCAGTTGGGTCGTTCTGTCAGTTAATTGTGGTATAAAGTGTCTACTGAACCCAGCCAAGCCCAAAAATGATAGCATGTTTTTCACAGTCACTGGTTTGGGTGATTCAAAATGGCTGATCGGTGGATGGGCGAGACCCCTGCGCCGAACCCAGACACCACTCGTCCCAGGAATGTGACCTGTGGTCTACACGCCTGTAATTTTGATCTGTTTACTTTAAAACCACCTCTATACAAGTGTAATAACTCCTGCTTGGTCACAGTCAAGCAGAAGTCCACTGTCTTAGCAGCTAGTAAAATGTCATCAACATCATGTATCAGTACCACTCCATTTGGCAAGGGGCAATCGCTCAGGAGGCCTCAAAGGGCGTGATTGAACAACCCTGGAGACAATATGAATCCTTGTGGTACTCTGGTGTATCTGTATTGCTGCCCCCTAAAGGTAAATGAAAACACATCCCTCAAATTTGGTGCCAGTGGTAAACAGAAAAATGCATTGGCTAAGTCTATGCACGAAAACCACTTATGCTCTGGGTGTAAAGCTAATAATGCAGTGTATGGATTTGGCCCTGGCAATGTGGTGGTTTTCACTACCACATTAACTTTTTTTTTTTTTTTTTCATCATGAGTTATTCTGTATTTTCCTGTATTTTGTTTTTCTACAGGTAAAATTGGAGTGTTCCATTGTGAGGTTGATGGCTCTAACACACCTATAGTCAACAATCATTTAATTGTGTCTGCAATGCCTGCTTCAGCTTGTGGCTTGTGAGGATACTGTGGCTGCCAAATTGGCCTTTCATTATTTAACTCCATTGTTTAACTTTAATTTATGTCTGAGAGTGAGGAGCAAAAACCCACATCTGGTCCAGTAGACTATAATTGGCCTGGTAAACTGTCTAGCATTGATGCCGCCGCCTCATGATCCATTCTTTCTCTCCCATGACACCTTGTGACCCATATAGGTTTAGCTAATTTGCCAACCACGCCCTTCTAATATTTTATTTATTTATTTATTATTAAACTTTCTTGATATCATTCAGTTTGGTTTCGTTCATAGAATAAAGTCATATGCGGTGGGTCGGTGGGAGACATGTATGGTGCAATAAGAGTTACCCAAGGCCTCCATTGAGCATAAAGCGAGAGAAGGCTGTCTCCCTGCATGGTTTCTGGCTCCAGTTCACCCCAGTAAACGTCAGTTCCTTCAGGCTCTCGTACCGCTGACAGCAACCATGGTCCTCCCAGTTGAGGTGTACCCAGTGAACAGTTCTTAGTGGTCCCTGTGGGAAATCTCACAACGACACCATCAGCACAACACAAAATTGATGTACCAAGCTTTATCAGCAAGTCTCTGCCCAATAAGTTCGTGGGGGCTCTGTCTGACCAAAGAAAGCGGTGTTTCAGTTGTTGTCCAACCACAGACACTGGTATTGGCTCAGTTAAAGGCAGTCTTTCACATTCCCCAGAGAAACCCATCACTTCCACAGTTTTTTGTGAAATCAAGTCCTGATCGACAGGGGTAATCAACGTTGAATAGATGGTGCTCGTGTCGACCAAAAAGTTCAGACGGTTTTAGTTAACCTCCATAGATAGCAGTGGCTCCGCCTTATTCACGCTTGGGTCTCCATGTAGGCCTCCTCAGTATTGCTCCTGTCCTCCCCAGAGTGGATATTGTGTTCCACGCTGCCCTGGGTTCTGTCTGCCAAAGTTTGGAGCCAGCCTTGCATGTGGTGCCATGTAGCCTTGGCCTCCTTGCACACCCCCTCTCTGAGCCTGCAGATTTTGTCCTTGGGGACATCTCATTGAAATGTGCCCCCACTGGTTGCAAGTGTAGCATTGAACAGTTTGGCAGTCGCGCATCTGATGATTTAGCTGCCCACACCGGAAACAGCCCTCCATACGCCCACGCCCTCTGTAAACCCCGGAACCCCATTGACCCCACATGCCTCCCCTATTCTGTCTTCTAAATTGAGGTTGGCGTTTGGGTGGTTGTTTTGGTGGTTGGTTGTACACAGGTGTCATGTAAGATTGTTCAGGGTCAGGTGACTGCACCAATTGTTTACCTTTATCTTGATCTTTCTTCTTTTGATTATTGAATTCTTGTCTGGCTTTGTTCACTTGTAATTTCACTAAATGGTTTTTCAGTTCCTCAATCTCACACTGACTATCATCAGCTTTATCTTTAGCTCTATTCATGTGATGGAGCAAGTGTCTTTCCCAGGTGGCCGAAGCACTTCCTGGTATGTCAAGATTTTCTTTTAGAGCCGTTTTAACACAGCTTGAAGTACCCTCAATCACAGCCATTCTGAACACTCCTTCATGAATTTGGTTAGCATGAGGATGTGTCCCAGTCTGGGCTTCCCACTCCTGTTTGCATCTTATTAAATATGCTGCTGGTGTTTCATCTGCCTTAGGGGTGAACTTTATGTTATGTATCGCTCTAGGTGGTGCAGGAAATTTTTTCCTTATTACTGCCCCCCAAGCAGTTGCTACATTGCCAAAAGTAGTGTCTGATTGACATTTACGTGTATTAGCTTCCTGTTCAAGTTGTCTCAAATTCCCATTAGAAATCACCTGCCCCAAAAGAGCTCTAAGGTAACCTATAGCCAAACGATATCCCTGCGTAAGGGACATTAGCAATTTTTCCATAATGGCATACATATCAGTGAATGACCATGGCTGGTATTATTTTAGTCCACTATTGCTTACAATGACAACAAATAAGCATTCACACTGTACATACAACAAAATCAACGCTATTCACAATTCTCAATTCTGTTCAATATATCTACCTTCGCCTACTCAGTCTCTTTTCCATGTACTTCTAATCTATTTCGCCTTCACACTTTCTCTTCCACGTGTTTGCACACAAAATGAAAACATTCGCGAACTAAATTATCCACACAAAGTCACGACCTCGGCGACTAAACTGTCCCTACATTTTCTAAAAATACCACTGCCGAAAACTCTTTCCCTATAACTAATCTTCAATGCCTGGACCAACTGAAAGCATTAGGAGTTTCACCTGGGTATCTTTGACCCCAATCGTCATTAGGTGTCTGGCGACCCTTACCTTTATAGTCCAAATTTCAGGTATCCGTCGATACCTGGCACGGTTAATACTCAGTATTCGCTTATATAACCATTCACCTGAACATTACACCATTATATTGTGTCCTATTCAAGACAATGTACGATCACAGCCCTTATCTGGTCTTTCGTTCCACCAAATAAGTAAAAACAGTCAAAGTGTGAAAACTTATGTTCCGATTTACTTAGTTAATGTCATATAACGAAACTGTAATATTTCTCCCGTACGCACAGTCACAGCCCTGTCTGGTCTCCTGTGCAATACAGTCACAGCCCTACCTGGTCTTCTGTATTAATACAGTCACAGCCCTACCTGGTCTTCTGTATCTAAACTATACTACCCTATTCTAAACTATTAGTCTTCTCTAAACTCTTCTAAACTATTCTAAACTACCCTATTTAATATTATTCTGACACACTGGTTAACATTTAAAGCATATATCCATTTAAACTCATCGAATTATTCAAATGCTTGTATATTTAACTACCTCAATCCTACATATCACATGACATCAATCAATTTAGCTGAAAGTCAATCGCAGAAATTCGATTAAACAGGTTTTCTGCTTACCTGAGTATTTAGGCGCGCCTTGATGTCAGTGATACGACAGATTGACTTCTCCTGTCCTCCTCTCGCACGTCAAGGGGTCACCATTTGTTGGAATATTTATTATTATTCCATGCGTGTTCAATACAAACTCAGGAGGCGGAGTTCAAATTCAAGAATATTAGTAATTTATTAAGTACAAATGAATAATTCGATTAGGGCCCTGGGTCGCACAAATGTGTCCTATTGGTTATACAATGCTATCCAAGAGAACACACCAGGCGCTCTGCGAGTGTTGTCTTAGGACTAAAGACCCAGTTTATATTCACAGAAGGAGGAGAAGGCGGGTTGTCCTATCAGCTTTTCTGCACTGTCTGTAGTTCCCCTTTTCTGCACAGAAGATCTGAACCAGTTAAATGCACATGCTTAAAGACCTCCATAGGCCCCAATATGTTACACAGGAAATCAGAAGCGAGAGACACACGTTATTTTTACTGTTTTTGCTGCATATTTCTCGTCCAAGATAGCTCCTTCTGCAAAATGCCTCATTAGTATGCAAAATACATCTCCTCAAAGGCCAGTTTCAGTTAACCTATCATTTGACAAAGCTTACAATATATAGTATAGAATATAAAAAATATATAGTAAAGAATGACTGTAAGGTAAATGATTTAACATCTCCTTAGGCAAAGCATACACAACATACTAATAGAGAATCAAGGATAACTCTAATTAGGATTGAAAAAAAAAAAAAAGAATTATATTTTCTACAATATACACTATGCTTTCATTCCTAGAATCAAAATTTGGTGGGTGAAAAGTAACTATAGACATCAAAATTGGTTAAAATAATTCCATGATTATCAATGCAGGAAATATGAAATCTGATTTACTATCATCTATTTAGAGACAGTTTTCATCATGACTTCAGTGATACCTCAAATTCTATAGCAACAAAATATTGCCTAAACTGCCATATACTGCTAAAGATACATTTCAAAATTTACAGTAAACTACTGTAATCCTTTAATTAATACAGTGGTAATACATTTTGAAGTATTAACATCTAAATTGTACCTTTATAATATGCAGACAAAAACACCACCAAATTTCCACAAGCAGAGAAACATATTAATACACAGAAGGCGCTCAGTGTGATTTACTAATGTGATTTTACTAATAAACACCATCATGGTAATAACAAACATGAAATCAAAGAAATGCAATAAATATTATCAATATATGATCTAACATAAAACTTTAATGTATATAACTGATAAAAAAGAGAAAAAGTGAAGGGTCATGCAGGGAATTCTGAGAAAGTCAGTTTAGGGTTATTCACTGTATGTAGTAAGGAAATGTACAGTTAATAAAATATATTTATCATTAAAATCACAGCCATTACAGCAGTTACTTTTCACCCACCCTGTATGAATAATTTCTGATGGATCACTTGACATTGAAATCTGGAGCGATGATGCTGAAAATTGAGCTTTGTCATCAATAAATGAAATTTAAATAAATATTAATACATATGAAAACTTTAAGTGAATTAAAATTGAAGAGTTTAGATGTGAAACCGTCTGAATTTTTAATATAAAATTAACTTTTTTTCTCAGGCTGTAGTGTGTAGTTTCAGTAATTTTACTCTTAGTGCAAAGAATAGGTTATTTTCGTTGCCTTTAATGTAAAATAACTGAACATAAACATAGGAGGCTTAGAAAAATTCTGACGGCACTTAGATGTTTTTGCATCTGAACTCTTCAGTTGTAAAAATATTTCATGTTACAGTGAACATAAATGACTCCTTTTGAAAATAATTTTACTTAAAATCTTTGTAAAAAAAAAAAAAAAAAAGTGAACAGTAGTGTATCTGTGTGTTGTATCTGGCTTGTTGTGTCATGCTTTTCCCAATTATTTTGTGCCCTTTTTTCTCCCTCTCCATCTGCACTGGAAGGTCAGGAGCGGTTCGGCAACATGACGCGGGTTTATTACAGAGAGGCCATGGGGGCGTTCATTGTGTTTGATGTTACCAGACCCGCCACGTTTGAGGCAGTCTCCAAATGGAAAGAGGATCTGGACTCTAAATTAATACTTTCAAATGGCCAGAGTATCGCCACAGTGCTCCTGGCCAACAAGTGCGACCAAAACAGAGACTTTCTGACTAACAATGGCCTGAAAATGGACCAGTACTGCAGGGAGAATGGATTTGTGGGTTGGTTTGAGACATCTGCTAAGGTAAGGTGCAGCAATTTAATATGATTTTACCAAAATGACAAATAATGTTTGTGTGTATTCTTACAGAAATGTATAGTAATGGGGAAAATAAGTATTGAACACGTCACCATTTTTCTCAGAAAACATATTTCTAATGGTGTTGTTGACTTGAAATTTTCACCAGATGTTGATAACAACCAAAGAAATCCATATATGCAAGGAAAACAAATCTAATTAGTTTACAAATGAAGGTATGTGTAATAAAATGAAATGACACAGGAAAAAGTATTAAACACATGAAGAAAGGGAAATGTAGAAAGGCAGTGAAAGCTCAGACAGCAGCTGAAATATCTCAGTAGTTCTTCAGCAACCCTCTGCTCTTCATCATTGTAAATTAATATCAGCTGCTTCAGTCCAACATCTACATTAGCAGGATGATGAAGATGAAACCAGGGTGGACATTTCAGCAAGACAATGATCCAAAACACAACTAAGGAACTCTCAAATGGTTTCAGAGAAAGAAAATCAAGCTGTAGAATGGCCTAGCCAAACACCTGACTTGAATCCAATAGAAAATACTAAATAAAGATCAGATTTGAGAGACGAGGCCCACAGAACCATCAAGATTTTTACACTCTGTTAAAGTCTGTGAAAAAATCACACCTAAGCAATTCACGTGACTTCAGTTTCCATATGAGAGGCGTTTTTAAGCTGCCGTCACCAAAAAAAGCCTTTTACATAAAGTATTAAATACGTTTCAGTAGTTCAGGACTTTCTCCTCGTGTCATTTCCATTGTTTTTACACATAACTCATTTATCAGATGTTTTATTTTTATGTTTGTATTGTTTGGGTTTTAACCAAAATCTGGTTCTTTCCATGTTAACAGCTACTTTGGAAATACTATTTCAAGGAAAAAAACATGACACGTTTAATACTTATTTTCCACGCTGTAGGTATAAAATGGTACTGTATATAGGTATAGTAATGGTTTCAAACTCTACCATGGTACATTAAAATATGCTATTGCACTACAGTATATTAAGTGTATTATGTAAGTGTAGACACAGACAATAGGATAAAAACTAAGAAAAAAATGTTGCACATGTAAAGACATTGGTTTTGTGTGTGTGTGTGTGTGTGTGTGTGTGTGTGTGTGTGTGTGTGTGTGTGTGTGTGTGTGTGTGTGTGTGTGTGTGTGTGTGTGTGTGTGTGTGTGTGTGTGTGTGTGTGTGTGTCTGTGTGTGTGTGTGTGTGTGTGTGTATGTGAATTATGGCATTTTTGCAGTGCAATGTAAACACCAGGTATAACATAGTATTCATTTACAGAACATCTGCATTGTGGGAGTCTGAAAAGTAACTTTTGAAAACTGGTTTCAAGAGATATATCTAAAAAGAAACAACAGCCATATCATCTTCATGTAAACTACAATATGTGATATAGTGAAAATGGTGACATTTAATAACATATGAGTGTGCATATGTGTTCAATCTTTGAATGAATGCAAAGGTGACAAAGCGACATCGCCAACTATTGGCCTGGCATGCACATTTACAACATTTTTAGTCATTTTTGTGAACAATAATGTTTTAAAAAACAATGGGCCTCATTCTTCAACCATTCATATGAACAAATCTGTTCTTAAATGTGCTGCAAGTTTTTGCATAAAAATACCATAACATAGTCAGCTATTCTCCTTGAAAATGTGCATTTCATGTCGGAATGTCTGTCTTTGTTTTGGTGTCTATAACCCACCCACTGCCGGATTACCCAATTCCAGCACTCTGGGTTGCCTTCGTGGAAAACACAAACATATTGGTATTCACACTCACATTGGTAGCATTTAACGCTGAATAAAGCTCATAATCAGTACTTGAGGTGATCGTGTTGGGGTGTTGGACAGGAGGGAACTGCAATGGCTTTGATAAAGTTTTTACATTTAATATAACATTTATTTGTTGTTGTTTTACTGTTAACGTCATTAAAACATGATATCAATACTGTAAAATAAACAATAAATGAAATTAATTTTGTTTTAACATACATGCAAGGTGCAGCTCTGCATGTTTTGAGACAATTCCGAAACAAAACGCTATGCTGTTTTTTTCAAAACACATATATTCTTGCTTTAAAATATTATTAAATAAATAAGCGGACCCTGTGGCAACTTTAATAAAATTTCCTTTTGGTACACAATGCAAAATTTACTTTTACCTACGACCCTCAGTTTTATTTTTGGCCCTTCATAGGAAAAACTTTGGGCACCCCTGCTCTATAGTTAGGCACGCTCGCTCCTGGGTGTGTCATCAATCTGGCAACCTGCATTTACCTGAAGCCATCGGAGGAGGGGCCGGGTAAAAAAAAAGTGTTTGGAGTTTGAAGTGCAATACCTGAAGCGATCGGATGAGGGGCCGGGTTTTTGAAGTGAGTGCAATACCTGAAGCGATCGGATGAGGGGCCGGGTAAAAAAAAGTGTTTTGAGTTTGGAGTGCAATACCTTAAATAAACAGCCCTAAGTTGTCATGTTCCTTTATGGGAAATTTCAAAGCGTTTCCATTGTAATTTGAAAAAACTAACAAGCAATTTCAATTAAGAAGACATGGAATTCACCCTTCTTATGAACACGTGTGAACAATTCTTTTGCTTAAGAATATGTTGTGAACTCAGCATTAATTGTTCTAAGCAAGTTTCTAAACAAAAATTCCTGAGAAGATATTGGTGAATGAGGCCCAATGTTATCTGTAGACAAAAAGTTTCAAAAAAGCAAAGAAAAACCTTTCCCTTAAATATCTAATAGCATAGTATTATCATGTGTTATATGCTATTATCTAATACAATGGTATTATCATGCTGCAATAGTAGTTCTTCAAGTTTGTGTGAATGGTGTGAACTAATGTGAATGCTGCTTTATGCAAAATGATTTTTTGTATTCATTCAGTCATTTTCCTTCAGCTTAGGGTGTTTTCACACCTGCCTTATTTAATTCGGTTGAATCGCACTAGAATTCGTTTTCCTTCTTGGTGCGATTCGTTTGGACAGGTGTGAATGTAGCAATCGCACTCGAGTGCACACCAAAAGGGGACCAAAAAAGCATGCCGAGAACTCCTTAAAGAGGTGATCTCGGTACGCTTTTAAACGAACCCTGGAGCGGTTCATTTGTGGTGAGAGCATGATCCGAACTAGAACATATCCAACCGCAAAAAGTAATGCTCATTTTTGGACTGATATAGCTGCCGTAGTACGATGCGCTGTGCATTATGGGATGTGGAGGAAAAATATTTGTTGTCAGTGCTTTACCAACAATTTTAAACAGAGAGAGAGAGAGAAAAACATTACCTGATGGATCGTTGGTAATATTTCCGGAAGATGAGCATGTTGCAGTTTAACTAAATTAATTCACGCCTCCTCTTGAAGTGACTTGCGATGCGCCTTCGCCGTTTGCAATGCATTAAAACAAGCCGCAGCCGCACTTCATTCTGGAAATGTATAGTTTGTCTAAAGTGCTCTATGCAAACTATTTAGTATACTATGACCAGGGATACAATCAGCCAGCGCAGTCGTCCCTCCACAGTGAAAAGTGACATTTTGTGTCTGCTGGTTTATTTACTTGCGGGAGAGTTGCATTGGCATTTTCCCGCACGTTAATTCTGACTAATCGAAAAGCAGTTTAGGAAATACGTTCAATAACATCTGGCCAATGAGTGATGTGGATTTGGCATTTTGGTTCTTTTCAACTTGTTCAGACCAAAGCATTCAGTGTGGTGTGAAAAGGACCCAAAAACGACAGAAAAATGCAACAATGTATCAATTGTTGCCCTTGGTCCGGACCAAATTGAACCGAACCACAGATGTAAAAGCACCCTTATTCCCTTACACCCTTATATAAATAAGTCCCTTATTTATCATGGGTTGCCACAGCGGAATGAACCACTAACTATTCCAGCATTTGTTTCACGCAGTGGATGCCCTTCCAGCCACAACCCAGTACTGGGAAATACCCATACACTCTCACATTCACACACACACTCATACACTACAGCCAATTTAGTTTTTTTAATTAAGCTGTACTGCATGTCTTTGCACTGTGGGGGAAAACAGAGCACCCAGAGGAAACCCACGCAAACATGGGGAGAACATGCAAACTCCACACAGAAATGCCAACTGATCCAGCCGGGACTCGAACCAGTGACCCTCTTGCTGTGGGGTGACAGTGCTAACCACTGAGCCCTCTACTTGCAGTCTAACAAATATATTTTGACGGAACTTGCATTATAAGGACCTTTAATGCTTGATTAAAGCTTCTGATTGAAGCTTATTAATATTTGCATGCTAATTACACCTGCCACTCATATGCAGAGCAGTTGCCGAGGGAAACAAGAGAATGGACTGTTTGTACACTGTGGTCGTCTCAGTAAATCCATTAGGGATTTATTTATTTCAGCACCTCTATCCATTCTTAACAAAGAGTCCAATGAGTCTTAAATTAATTCACCTCCATTTATAAGCATTTTCTCGGGTTTAAATAATCTATAACTGTTCCTAATTCAACGGGAGCTGAGATGAATCACAATCTCTCTTCTGAACGATCAAGCCAAACATTTAGAAACACACAGACACACACACACAAAAATAATGCATGTTTTTTCTCTCCAAATTTTAGGAAAACGTCAACATTAATGATGCAGCCAACTTCCTTGTGAAGCACATAATTGCCAGTGAGAACGATATCCTGAAATCAGTGGTTCCAGATACCATCTCTCCTCAGCTCAACTCGGATAAAGAAATGACCTGTTCCGCTTGCTTCAAACCTTGAGGAGACAGCAGCACTGGTGGACTGATGAAGATATAGACCTTCACACCAGAATCGCTCTGATTCCAGCACTACGTCGGTCAACAATCAATCAACGGTCGAAACTACAGACACTTTGAGCTTGCACAGAGTAAATGTATTTATGTTAAAAGCTGCACTTTTTTGATATTTATGTCTAACAAAAAGCTTGGCTGCACGAGGTAATAGATGAGTATTTATTTCTGTCAGACACACAGACAGATGGCTGATTAAACAAGAGTGTTTCATCAGCATGCACACTGTAATATAGTGGTTTCTGGTGGGTAAGATTTAATAACCTCTGAGTCGAATGAAAGTAATCATCTTTTTTTTTTTTTTTTACTTTAAGTGCAACACTATTTCAAGAAAGTCATTGATAAAGACCCAATGATGTTGCACAAAGACTATAGTTATGCATTAGTTATGTCTCAATCATAAACTATGACTTTCTACTTCCTATTTGTAGGCATGATGGCATTTGTGGGTGGAATATTTCATTCTATAGGGCATTTGATTGGATGAAACAATCATGCAGTGCAGGAAAAGTCATCAATATTTTACTTAAAGCTATTCATTTGAAAAAATTAAAGTTCATTTTGTTACATTGTAAAAAAATTATATGATCAATTAGTCATGATATCATATGTTTTTAGTTCATTGTAACTTATTAAACTAAGTTAATCAGGCTCTAACTTAATTTTATAAGTTATGCAAGCTGTTTTAAGTCAGTTTAGCATAATATAAGTTCCATAGACTCATAAAGTTCATTTGATTCAGCTTAAAAATTTAGGGCAACCAGGATTTTTTGAGAGCATATATGTAAAATTTGTTAATCTGTTATTAGCAACACTGGTGGACTTTAAAGGCACAATATGTGCAATCAATACGTACGAAACCACTAGATCGGTGTTTTTATATTTTGCGGACTTATGTACTTACACTAAAAAAATGACGTTTGCTGTTTAATTTAAAATGAGCTGAAACATTCAATTCTTGAGGTTTTTTTGGGACAACTTCATTGTTTTTGTTTAATCCACTTAAATTTGTAAAACCTAATATGTTAACCTAATTCCTTTATGTTGTCCCAACACAAAAAGATTGTGTGGAACCCAGCATTTCTTACAGTAAAAAAAAAAACATGTCTTTGCGTCATCAGACTATTCCTTTGTTGTGAATATGCACCGTCTAGCACCAAAAATGTCATACTGTGCCTTTAAGTGAACTTTGATTCTTACCTTTGAAGTTAAAAAATATTAGAAACACTTTTATAGCAAAACATTGATAACATCCTGACACCTTTACTGCTGAGACCTGTTTAGATGAATAAATATGTTCTGCACTCGTTCCTTTCAATAACACAAATAAGACAACAAAAATGACAATGGTGAGAAAATTAAGGTTAAGAAAGCATCTGATTTTAGCTGTAAAATGATACAATTATAAAGTAAAATTAAACTGCTATGATAGTTTGATTATAATAGTAGTAACACTTTCCAATAAGGTTGAATTAGTTTGTTAATTAATGCATTTACTAACATGACCAAACAATCAACAATACATTTATTACAGTATTTATTTAGCATTGTTAATGTTAGTTCATGGAAATGAAGTTGTTCATTTTTAGTTAATTTTAACTATGTACATTTGAAGTTTTTTTTTCTTTTTTAAATATTTCCCAAATGATGTTTAACAGAGCAAGAAAATTTTCACAGTGTGTCTGATAATATTTTTTCTTCTGGAGAAAGTCTTATTTGTTTTATTTTGACTAGAATAAATTTTTTAAACACCATTTTAAGGACAAAATTATTAGCCCCATTAAGCTATATATTTTTCTGATAGTCTACAGAACAAACCATCATTATACAATAACTTGCCTAATTGCCCTAACCTGCCTAGTAAACTTAATTAACCTAGTTAAGCCTTTAAATGTCACTTTAAACAGTTTTGAAAAATATCTAGTAAAATATTATGTACTGTCATCATGGCAAAGATAAAATAAATCAGTTATTAGAAATGAATTATTAAAACTATTATGTTTAGAAATGAGTTGAAAAAATCTTCTCTCCGTTAAACAGAAATTGGGGAAAAAAATAAACGAGGGCTAATGATTCTGACTTCCAACTATATATGTAAATGAACTATTAATAAATGCTGTGCGAGTATTGTTCATTATTAGTTCATGTTAGTAAATACTTTAACTACCATTAACTACTGAAACCTTATTGTAAAGTGTGACCATAACAGTAGTATAGCTTAATTATTTGTAAGCATTTGTTTCTTGTGTATATGCAGTAGAAATTGCTGGGTTACACATAATTCCTTCATGTTGTCGCAACACAAATCGATTAAGTTAACTTCATTGTTTTTACAAATTTTAAGTGGATTGACATAAAACAATTAAGTTGTCCCCTCAAAAAAACTCAAGAATGTAGTCGATTCATCTCATTTTAAGTAAGTTTGAACAAGCAGCAAAAATCATTTTATGAGTGAAGAGATGCACTTTGGATTCTACATTAAAAAATATATAATAATTGTAATTTATTTCTCTCTTTCTCTCTCTGATTTTGTTAGAAGCTGTTCACACATTGGCAATAAAATGCCAATATAATAAAATTTGTATTTATATCTGTCTTAAAATCATCATCATCATCATATATATATATATATATATATATATATATATATATATATATATATATATATATATATATATATATATATATAGTTGAAGTCAAAATTATTAGCCACCTTTTGAATTTTTTTTTTCTTTTATAAATATTACCCAAATGATGTGTAACAGAGCAAGAAAATTTTTACAGTATGTCTGATAATATTTTTTCTCCTGGAGAAAGTCTTATTTGTTTTATTTCGGCTAGAATAAAAGCAGTTTTTAATTTTTTAAAAACAATTTTAGGGACAAAATTATTAGCCCCTTTAAGCAATTTTTTTTTCAATAATCTACAGAACAAACCATCATTATACAATAAATTGCCTAATTATCCTAACCTGCCTAGTTAACCTAATTAACCTAGTTAAGCCTTTAAATTTCACTTTAAGCTGTATAGAAGTGTCTTGAAATATATCTAGTAAAATATTATTTACTGTCATTGTGACAAAGATAAAATAAATCAGTTATTAGAAATGAGTTACTAAAACTATTATGTTTAGAAATGTGTTGAAAAAAATCTTCCCTCTGTTAAACAGAAATTGGGGAAAAAATAAACAGGGGGGGCTAATAATTCTGACTTCAACTGTATATATATATATATATATATATATATATATATATATATATATATATATATATATATATATATATATATATATATATATATATATATGCTCTTAAATACATTGAAATATTGTGTTTTGTATGTCTTAAATTATAAAAAAAATTATAATACATTTCCATGGGCTTAACCAGGCCATTAGAAATCATCATTAGTGTTTAACCCTGCAAAATTTCATTCATAATGGTCTTAAAAAGACCAAAAATTGACTATAAACCTGCAGAAACCCTGAATAATGACCTTGAAGCTATAAATCAAAGAGTTTAAGCTTCTGATCTTGATTCATTTGAGGTATCTGGATCTTTATGAATTACGACTTTTGCCTCGATACAGTGTTAATGGCCTGGCACGCTATTACGATTTCATTAACCTTTTATGGTTTTAGGTTATAGCCTCTGAACTTGCATTCCACAATAACGCGTCTCGAGTGTTCGTAATCAAGCTATTTTTCAGACTGTATATCTAAAAGGAGAGCTGCCAACCTCTTCCCTCATCCTCTCTTGTCTCCTTGAACACCCTGGCCTTTCTTATCTGCTGCCATCCCTCCATTTCATCCCTTTTTTCGCTCCTATTTCACATCTCCTTTGCAGTGATTCAGTGTATGACTCACTGACATTATATAAATCTCCCATGATTCCCTACATTGCCGTGCGCTTTATTCAAATGCTTTAATGTGTATATTGATCTACTGCCTTTCCTTGAGCACCTAGTTTTTATCCTCAAATATTATTTGTCCGTGTGGGAGGTGTTGTATTATTAAGGAATCTTTGGTATTGTTAAATATGTTTTGTTCGCTGTTGTGTGAAGATTGTGGTCTGGTAAACACTGAAATATTGACATTTTAAATAATGTAAGATTTTTATGCTACTGTACGTCAAATACAGTATACTCTTAAAGAATGTGTCTAAAGTATAAAGTCGAAATGAAATCTTGCTTTGTTGACCGACTTTTCATTCCTACGGCATTAGCATAAGAGTTATCATCACCAATTATATTTAAGTGTGTGTATAACAACATAAAACGTGATCTCTCAGCTGGAATAATGGGATGTGGGAAGGCTAGACAAATTACAGCCTTGTACTTCTTTTCACACCTATACTCAACTCTAGTGTTATCACCATAACAACTGCATGCTACTTTTTCTCTGCAGGCTCTTACATTTGTGTTTTGATTTTTTTATAGAGCAGGAGGAGGCACTTCTTACCAGCTTCTTGGAAATCTGCTCTGCTAAAACACTCACAAAAGCCCAATATTGAGAGAATTCCCTTTTTGATCGATTTAGAGAATTCAGATTTGATCTATAATGTGCCTGGCGCTCTTTTGTGAGGATCCTAGTGAGCATTGTGTTAATTTACAGCACTAATGCTGCACACAAGATGTTTATGGATGAGGACACAAGAGCTCTGAGAACCTTTGTGCGTTTTTAATGGACCACATGACCGCTTCTGCTTTTCTCACTGGAATTGGATTTGACTACTGCAGGTTGCTGAAAAAAAATGCAGGCTTAGTCATATGAGAGCCATTACTCGGCCCATGAGAAATTTAAAATAGAAGAGAAATGGAGAATGGATGAAAAGTAAGCTACTGTTATTCTCTAGGACTCTTTCAAACTAGCATGAGATATTCTAAACATGTGGTTATGCAAAGACTCTCCAATCTGATGAGCTATTTTGCTTCTATTATTTGGCCTGTTAGTCACTACGATGCCGTTTTTCTCAAAGTAATGACGACTTCCTTAAATTATAATGTTCTGGAACAAGGTCACCCTGACTTGCTGAGCATGTTTTTTATTTTTATTTTTTTGAGCTAATCGGACTTCATTACCAACAAAATGATTACATGATTCTATAAATAGAAATAGTGGAGCCATTTATTTGCTGTACTATTCTCTTTTTTTCAAGAACACAAAACCTTAAAATTTTAAGTAGACGAGGCTAGTTGATGCCATTCGAAAGATATTTGAATCTATTCTCTAAAATGATTTATTTAGTTGCCCTCAGAACTACCATACAGTTTTTGTAAAGAAAAAGTACAATGATCTATAGCCAGTGGTGGAAAGAGTACAGAAAAATCACTCAAGTAAAAGTACCATTACTTGCCTAAAAATGTAGTGCAAGTAGAGTTAAAGTATCTGTTGTAAATATTACTCAAAGTATATGTAAAAAGTAGATCTTTCAAAAGTATTCAAGAGTAGCGAGTAGTAGAGTAGTAGTGTAAACGAAACATTCTGTAGTGCATTTAGTTATTGCCCAGTGTACACAACGTCATAGGAAGTTAATATTAGGTTAGATTTAGGTTGTGATGTCAGGTGACCAAAATTCAATGTCTAGCCAGCGTCTAAGGACAACTTTATTTTGATGTCCAATAACGACATCAAATGACTTTGATATTTGGTTGATTTTAGATTGCGTTGGAAAATGACCAAAATCCAACGTGAAGCCAACATCTTAAACCAACAGCATATTGACGACAAATATTGACATTTATTCGTCAGGTTTGGCAACCAAAATCCAACATCTGATAGACGTCATAGTGGTAACGTCCATACAGCGTCAAGCTGTAACATCATTAGACGTTGATATTTGGTTGATTTTAGGTTGGACATTGACGTCAGCCTGTCGTTGAGTTCTGACGTCAACCCAATTTTCATTTCTGAACAAAATGCAACATCCCTATGACGTTGGGTTACAACGTCAATCTGGCGTCATGTTGACTGCTTGTGCCTGTTGGGTGTTTAATGACCATTTCGGTCATCATAAAGTAAACATCCGTCATCTTCTCATCAGTGACATGCATCTAAACAGTCTCTGGGTCAATGCATGTAAAGATTTTGGACATCTTCTTGGACATTTTTAATGCTTCCAACCAGTTTGCTGCAATTATAAATCACCTATGTCTTGAGGTAGTTCATTATGATGCAATTTACCTTCTGTGTACGATTTGATTGGACAGAAATCACAGGACTGATTTTTCTAATCTCCATAGACAAGAAAAAATAAAATAGTGAATGCAGGTTGAAGAAAAGTACTGGAGTAAAGCACTGATGCAGCACTAAAAATGTACTCAAAGGAAAGTAAAAGTACACATTTTAAAAACTACTTAGTAAATTACAATTCCTGAGAAAAACTATTTAATTACAGTACTTTGAGTGTTTGTAATTTGTTACTTTACACCACAGGCTATAGCCATTAAAGTCTGCACTTTAAATTGTAGTGAAAATAGCTGACCATCCTGATAACTTTGTAATACTCAATTCAACCAACTTGGGACACATTAATAATTCTAAAACTATTTAGGTCGGATAGTATGTGAATTGATCAAGTGAAGAGGCATATTCATTAAGTAGGCAAATTAACTAAATGTTCCTTTAGAATATGTGCAAGAATCCTATATTGGCTCAGTCCCACAAAAATACCTAATTATAAATTCTCTTCAAGTGCCTCAAAATATAAAGTGTCCATTGAGTGTGCACTTCAAAATTGCAGCAGAAGTAACAGGTAATCCAGGTACTTCTTGCTTACTGTTTTTTCAAATACTATGAATCTGGACATTCTACTCTGGTCATTTGCCATACGCCTACTACTTTTAGGCTAAATTGTGTAAGGAAGGCTACTATGTGGTATGGAAGCATGTTTTCACAAAACTATAAACAGAAAGTCAGAGGACATCAAGGCTGATGAAGAAAAGCACACATGATCAAAGTTGGCCGTTACACTTTATCCAGTGGTGGAGCTACAGTATTTCCCAGTGTTCATCTCTTAGGGACCTCAACACATGATGATTCATACACTTGAAGATTCATACAAAAATATTTAGCTCATATCACCCTGTTTATCTGTCACGAGGTTCTCATATGCCGTTGCCACAGCTAATCGAAGCTTTACCTTCAGATTTTAATTGTAAGTTTGAGGTAAGAAGTATAGGAATAGTCTAGTTCACCAAAATATGAACATTTACCATCATTTACTCAGCCTTCAATTGTCACAGATCCTTTTGAGTTGAAGCCGTGTTAATTTTGACAGCAAATTTTGATTTCGTTTTAGTCTTGGTCCTTTGACAAAAAAATCCATTTTAATTTTAGTCATATTTTAGTTTTCTGAATCATTTTAGTTTTAGTCTATATATTAGACTATATTTTAGAAGATTTTAGTCGACTAAATTTATTCTAGATTTAGTTGACTAAAATATATTTGATTTAATTCAAGTGTAATTAAATTAAAATATTGTATACAATTATTTAAACAAAATATTCTAACTTAAATAAACTTAAATATTCTAACTCTCATAAAATATAGAATATAGCTTTTATATTGAAGACCAAAAATTTGATATGTATTGTTTATTTATATCATAAGTAATATGTAAAATTATGTGTTGGCAATTAATCCACATGTAAGAACAGTAGCCGTCTGAAGATACAGGATTGTGCAATTATTTAGCAAACCCTTTATTTTAACATGGCAAACTACTAGCATTTTTAAACAGTTTGTTGAACAGTTTCAAGCCATTAAATCTTTAAAAGGGCTTAAACTAGTTTAAGTCTACTTTGCAATGTCAGTCTATACCTAGCTTTACTGTTGTAGTTGGTGTTACAAGACATGGTGCTCAGCTATAGCACTGATTAAATTAAAGTAGTAGTAGTAGTTGTAGTATCCCGTTTCTTTGGACCAGTTACTTTTCAAATGTGCGTGTGTGTGTCATGCATCAAACACCAAGATTATTTCTGATTGGATATCAGAAAATGTAAGTATATTTTTATTATAGTTGTCGTTATCATCACTTAATTTTTATTTAGTTTTCGTCGGTAGAAACTTGTTTGTCATGAAAATTATGACGAAAATTTTTCATCAATGAAATTAACACTGCTCTGAAGAATGTTGAAAATTGGTAGAACCCGCTGACATCAATACACTGTAAAACCCAACTGTCAACTTTATCAAATGAAATGAGTGTAGTTAACTCAAAATTGACTGAAAGTTAATTCTACTAATTTAAGTTAAAGGAAATGAGTTAATTAAATACCTCATTACTTCAACTTAAATGGAGTAAGTTCACAGTACTCATATAGATTAGTTTTTTTTAACTCAAATGGTTTGTTGCAGTCGGTTTCCTCAAACGGTTTGAGTTGACATAACTTGAAGTTTTACAGTACTAGGTTGGTTTGAGTTCTCATTATTTATTGGGTTTTACTGTGCTCAAATTGCTTTATTTACCCAAATGGATTAAGTTCATGGTACTCTATAGCATGCTCGGATTGGCTAATCGGGAGGACCGGGAGAATTCCCGGTGGGCCAGTCCGTTTTTTGGCCGCGAGGGCCGGTGTCACTAGCTGCTTACACTCTCAGCAGTCGCACTTTTTCATTTATTTATTTATTTGACCATAGCCTCACTCTTTTTATTCATTATTTTGCTGCAGCTCTGCTCTTTTTACTTATTTTCTCGCAGCCCCGTGATCAAAATGCAGCCTGCAGGTTAATGATGAGGTAACTATCATTCGACCCCAAAGAGCGGCACCTTAGTGAATATAAGAATTCGAATAATTAATATTAATGAATATTACACCTGCTCACTGAAAATCAGATGATTCACTACATTAATAAATCTGACATAACTTGATTAGAAATCTAAAAAGGGGAGAAAAAGATAAGCCATCAATAGAAAGTAATACTGTGGTTAAAAGAGTCTTGCAGATAACAGTGCAATACTTATTTTTGATTCCAAACGGATGAGCATAACAGCGCTACTGTGGTCTAGCGGTGCTGCGGGTCGGAGTCTGTCAAAATTTAACCAGTCACGTTCGTCCTCTCCATTTTACGGTGGCCAATCTGCTTTCGCCCTTTCCATTTTCTCCATTTCACGGCGGCTAATTAGTGATCGCCCCTTTCCATCTTTGCACTATTACAAAAGCCAACCAGTTATCACCATTTCCATTTTGTCCATTTTATGACAGCCAATCGCCGAAGGTCGGCACCACAGCACGTTGCGTTACGACGCTGCCGACCCAAGTTCGAACCTCACCTGAGTAATTAATCAAAATTTTTTTTTCATTTTACAAAGGACTGGATATCTATAAAGAATTTTGCACAGAATATATATTCAGATATTGCAGGAAAGGACATGGTGATGTTTTAAAGAATAGTGTTGGAGATTTAGCTACCATTTAATGTTCTCATATTTATGAAAAACATTTGAAGTTCTAAAGCAGCTGTTTCCTTGAAAAAGACGTGATAGTGTCATTAATAACTGAATTGGAAATGACCTTATTTTAATATAGTCAGACGTGAACTGAGGTGGGCTGATCTAAGGCTTGAAACTCCAGGGCTGAAAAGGAGTCCCACTCTGGCCCTGCTCATTAGGATTAGCTTTTGAACTTAAATGATTTGTTGCATTTGTTTCCTCAAACAGTTTGAGTTACCTTAACTTTTGGGGTTTTACAGTCTAGAAAAAAAACAACTACTAAGTTGAACATTTTTCAAAACATCTTTTTTTGTGTTGAACAGAAAGAAACTCAACCAGGTTTCTGGCAAATGAAGGATGAGTAAATGATGACAGAACTTTCATATTTGGGTGAAACTATCCCTCATAGTAAAATTATTATTATTATATTTAATGCTCGCCAACTGATTAAATCTATATCTTGTGTAGCCTACAGTAATTTTTTTTCTACATTTTAAAAGTATTACAGTCAGATAAACCTTTTGGAAAAAAAGAGAAAAAAAGGGGGTCGAAAACGTCATGAAGCCTATAAAAACTGAAACTTACCAAATGTTTTTATTCTGGCACCTGTTCTTCCTGTGGCATTTAATTAAAAATAACGTAATTGCAAGAGCGATGACAGCTGAAGCTAGGCAACTTGACATTTCCATTCAAGACATTTTAAAGCCATTCACAACATGAATTCAGCTAAAAACCCATGTAAACCCGTTCTCTTTTACAGTCATTTTGACGACAGAATATGCTGAAATAATTTATGCACAGGAGCGACTGCTCCTCATGCAGACTGCTCGTTATAAGTCTCGGTTTGGAGGCAGGCTTGTGGTGTGGGTGAAGGAGAAAACGACTGAGACTGTTACTCCTCTCAATCTCACAGATACCAGCTGCATCAGAATCCTCTTCATCTAAAACTGTCTAATTAACGCTCTAATTAATTTGCCGCAACATCCCCGTGCCTTTGTCGATTCCTGCAACTCTCGCAGATCCGCAGAGATAACGATGAAAGCAGACATTTTAACTGTATAGGTGTACAAGAAGAGCGGCCGGAATTTGCAGATCCCGCCCAGGACGCCAAAAAATGGCGTCCTTTTTTAGATTAAGAGATGCTATGGCATAATTGGCGTTCGGGTTGTGTCGTGTAAATAGAACAGAAGAGCTTTAAATGTGGTGTTTATGGGGGAGTGGACATTTGCATGGCTACCTATGTTTATTAAAAGCTCTATATGCGCTTCTCTTGAGCCTCTATGAACACTTCACATTAGCTGTGCTGGAGAGAGCATCCCACACACACACACCCACACAGCCTGACACGCTGATATATTCTCTCTCTCTCTCTCTCTCTCTCTCTCTCATATAGACACACTCTCATTCTCTCTCTCTCTCTCTCTCACTTACACACTCTCATTCTCTCTCTCATAGACCAACACACACCCAGTAAGACGGAGATGAGCACATACAGTATAAACATCCTCCCACTCATATGCATTGTTCAGACTTATTGAGACAGAAATCGCTCTTGCTTACTCATTTCCCACTTTTCCTTACAATCTGGCAGTCATGTACAGTACATGATGTGCTCAAAGACACTACGAGGATGCTGATGGTGCTGCCATGATACGTCCAAAAATACTGCACTGCTGTGATTTGTCCTAAAAATGCAAAACAAAACAAAAAGGATACCACGCCATCAGTGTTTTGGTTTGAGGTTTGCTCGTCTTGTTTCTTTGCGTTCTTATAGCGATCTGACCTGAAAATAAGATTTCCGTTTGGTTATACCGCGCAAGAAAAGAGCTTAGATGAAAGCAGATTACTGAATATTGGATAAGACCAGATATCAGGGAAGATTTTCCACACAGAAAATCTGGAATTGGATTAAAATGCTGAAGCAAGTTTGGTGTATAAATAGATAATAAATAGACAGACAGACAGACAGAGATATAAAATAAATAATTTAAAATGTGTTTGCTTACAAAAAAAGACATTCAATGGTCATAGTAAAACATTTAAGTTATAATAAAAATTATTTGATAATAATTATATATTCTGAAATGTTCTTATAAAACTATTAAGAAAAAATCTGTTTTAAATACATGAATGAAAACTGTCGAGATATGTTGTATATGAAAGTGGCAATACGCTCATGGAGACTGCAGTTTCTAAAATGTCTTTCTCTCTTCTTGAGGTGCATTTATATCTGGAGTGTCATCCATCTGGTTGTCAGCAGTGCAGTTCAAACCCTGTAGGCAAACAGGCAGATTTACACAGCGGGAGGAAAAATGGTGACAGATAGAGAGATAAAGAGATAAAAGTCTAAAACAGAAAAAGAACACATATCCAACTGTAGCTCCTCTCTTGTCCTGATCATATCAGTCAGTCAGTGTCACACCAAATGGGAGGAAAATAGCCTGCTTCATGCACAGACAAACTGTATAGAATGATAGCAGATATGTTTAGAACAGCATTCCATCATATCATATTATTCATTTTTTGCATTATGTACAATAATGTGCATAGTGCATTGAGCTGTGCAGCATTGTCAGTATTAGGGCAGCACAGTAAGAAGGTCGCTAGTTCAAGCCTCGGCTGGGTCAGTTGGCATTTCTGTGTGGAGTTTGCATGTTCTCCCCATGTTTGTGTGGGTTTCCTCCGGGTGCTCTGGTTTCCCCTACAAGTCCAAAGATATGCGCTATAGGTGAATTAAGCTAAATTGTCCATAGTGTATGTGTGTGAATGAGAGTGTATGGGTGTATAGGTTGCAGCTGGAAAGGCAGCTGCTGCGTAAAACATATGCTATATAAGTTGGCGGTTCATTCTGCTGTGGCGACCCCTTGATTAATAAAGAGACTAAGCTGAAAAGAAAATGAATGAATGAATAGCCAGTATTGCATTAAAGTTTACAGTCTCTTGTTTTTGGATCAACTAAGTTTAAATAATAACAGGCGCAAGAGCTCATTTGCTTCCAATCATAACACTCTGATCCTTGAACTTCACAACACTTTGCTGGCCAAACATATCAGACCTGTGTGGGTTTGGGTCTTTAAAAAGAGAAAGATATTGTCCATTTTGATGGCTGTTTTCTACTTTTCTGGGTCTGTCTCCATAAGAGTTCACCGTTTTAACTGGTAATAGCAAGAGAAAAAACACTGACCTAGTTAGTGGGTGGATGTGAGCACGACTGATGGAGTTTAAATGCTTTTTAACCAAATTCTGCAGTCAGACTGACATTATAAAATCACATTACACATATAGTAACAAAATATACCTACATATATACTACTATACTTTAAAACTCAGGGATAAACTAGCAATTTGCTGGATGCAGTAAAGATTTTTTTTTTTACCTTAATAACCCTAATGACCTCTCAGAACACCCTAAAAAACATTCAGAATAGCCTAGTAACCTCCTAGCAACCACTCACAAGTACCTTGAAACTTCGTAGAAATCTTGGCAACCACCAGAATGTCCTAGTGACCACAAAGCATCTACTCTGGACACACAAAGTCCCTTTAGGGCATTTCTCTTGGCGGCCATTTTTGAAACCCCTCTCAGGCATGCCAGTGCAATTGCCTATATCTTTTAATGGCAAAACATCAAATTCTCAAAAAACTGTTTGACAAGCTTAGAATTAAATTTCATATTTGGAATCAGTAATGAAATTTAACAACAACTGTCTCCTAAAATTTCTTTCTAAAAGTTCAAATCAAACAAAAAAAAAAGAATTTTTTTCAGGTTGCTTAAGCTAATGTGCAAGCACATTCAAAAGGAACGAGATCAAAGAATATGGAATACACAAGACGTGTCACTCATATCTTTTTGAATGGGGAAAAGTGTAACGGTCAATATGGTGAATAAAGCCTTTCCCACTGGTACAGGAGCCAATCATCGATCGATATATGGCAAATAAAGCCCGCCTTCTAGTACAGGAGCCAATTATCAATCGCTATAGACTGATGATACTCCGGGGGAGGGGCTCGGACTAGACATGAGTTTCTGCAGATTTTGTGTGATTTGGATGTTTAGAAATGAAACTAAAGGGACAGTTGTGGTTTAATTTTATTGGTGATTCCTAATATGAAATTTAATCGTAAGCTTGACAAGCAGTTTTGGAGAATTTGATGTTTTCCCAATTAGACAGAATGCCCGAGTATACTGCCCGAGAGGTGTTTCAAAGATGGGCGTGTGTGAAAAGACTTGCCTTAAAGGGACTTTGACGAGATCACAACACCAATCTACTTTATGTTTCTGGAAGGCATGATCAGATGTTATGCTTAAGGTGCAGTATGTAAGTTTGACACCCAGTGGTTGAACTAGGTATTGCAGTCCTGAATCATAATAAAGGTACGCCGGGTTGCCAGTTTGAGGGATTTTAAACTGTGTTCTAAATAAAAGCAACGACACGCGATTGAGGGAATATTCTCCATATTAAAAGGAGTTTTGGTTCTAACCAACACCTCGAATTGATTTATTAGAAGCGGCCTCTATTTTTCACAGCTGAACAACAGAAACCTATGACAGATCACCTCAGGTAAGCCTCGTGTGCTTTATTCAGTGCTAAATGCTAACAATGCGAGTTTGAATGCATTTTACATGATGTGTATTACCATATACTGAAAGCAGAAAGTTCACTTCACCTTTAATGATGTTAAAGAGGGTTAACATGTATTAAATAGATTCTAAACCTTACCGTTTTGTGAGTGAGTGCATATTCTGTGCTTCTGAAAGGCTGTATTTAAATTTCTGCCGTGTTTTGTGGTGCAAACAGCCAAATGGCTCATCACTCATAACAATCTCGTCACAGCGTGTTGTTAGGACACGCGATGTAACCTGCTCACGTTCCTAATATTTATGTCATTTGCCAATTAACGTCATGTGGAACTGAATCTGTCTCATTTTGACATCTGATACTTTCCACTACACTGTAGCATTTCGCTCATGGACGCATGCTTTCAGAGTCTTTCTGAATGAATGAATCAATGAATGAATGAAATATGCTGTTTTCCAACAAGGCAACCCGGGGTGCTGAATTATAATTGGCTAAACTGGCATGTGCGTGTGAAAATTACCTAAACAAAGACATCGTTCCGGCACGGAAAAAAACATTTTCAAAGCAGAATATCTGACTTCAGCATTGTTTGTCAGTTAAACAAGTATGTTCACTTGGGATGTTTCTTAAATATCTGCACCCATATTATTGTAGTTTTATGCTTTAGAAGAGTCAAAAACTTACATACAGCACCTTTAAGTAACCACCATAATCATGGTACAACCCTCCCTACTCTCCAAGAACTGTTCTTATCCAGAGCAAGCAGTAGGGCTGCCAAAATCACTCTGGACCGCTCACACCCGGCACACTGCCTGTTTGAACTTTTACCTTCTGGTCGACGCTACAGAGCACTGCGCACCAGAACAGCCCGACACAGAAACAGTTTCTTCCCTCAGGCAATCCATCTCATGAACACTTAATGATAGTAATTGTGGAACCAACATCACTACCTGCTATACACTTTTTTTATACACACATACACTTATTTAACAACACACTTTACATGCCAATTTGCACATAGCAGCTGCACATATTATGTTGTATATAGTAATATAGCTGTACAAACACTTGTCAATTTGTATATTTGCATTCACTTTTTAAAATATATTTATTATCTGTTTTTTAGTCCTGTCTGTAATTCTGTTGCACTGTAGAAGCTCTGTCACGAAAACAAATTCCTCGTATGTGTGAACATACCTGGCAATTAAGCTCTCTCTGATTCTGATTCTGATAATAATCAATAACTTACCTGTTACACATTTTCATCCCCTGAATAGTGTGTCTAATCGCACTGGTTTTAAGAAGTAATTTCCAACTTATTCCTGACAGCAAATCTCCTTCCAAAATGACACTGACCTCTTTGTTTACAAGTTTGTGGGCGTTCAAGTAGTTGCTGTCATTTGATTTGCATTTGAATGGCGGAGGCGGGAAATCATGAGGTCAGACTGGAACTGTACCTCGCGTTCATTTCAGATTACAAAACCAGAGAACATTTGTTTTTAAGTGTAGTTCGTTCTTTTAAAAGTAGATATTTCAAGCTTTACGTAGATATATTTCTCATGTCTGAGGCAAGTATTTGCTGAGATTCCAACTGCAAAGGAACCTTAGCAACTGCTCAGAAAACCGTAGCCAACACATAGAAACTTCAGCAACTACGGAAATCACATACTTTCATATATATATAGTATGTTAAAAACAGTATGCGAGCCAGGTAGTATGTCCAGATTCATAGTATTTAAAAACTAGCAGGCGAGAAGAAATCAGATGACCTAATACTTCTGGCAAGATTCTGAAGTGTGCAGCAATGGATGCTACACTCTTCCATGATGCCACACAAGAGGATTCATGAATGGGAGTGAAGCCACACAACTAGTGACACGGTAAGTCACGTGACAAATGATGGACGTAGTACAACCAAATTTCATTGACACTACTCACATTTACACTAACAGTTGTGTAGTAAATTCAAGTTCAAATGTAATACATACTCGAGTAGTAGGCGATATAGTATTAAACCGCATACTTCCATACTATACAGTACGCTAAAATCAGTATGCGAGACGAGTAGTATGTCAGAATTCATAGAATTCAAAAATCAGTATGTGAGAAGTACCCAGATGACTTACTACTTCCGGTAAAATTCTGAAGTGCGCATCCCATGCACACTGCGCTATCCCATGATGCCCCGCGAGAGAATTCATGAATGAGAGTGAAGCGACGCAACTGACGCAGGTAGGTCACGTGACCATGACAAAATGGCAGATGTAGTACGTCTGAATTCCATTCATACTTCTTACATTCATACTGTGAACGGCCGAGTAGTACGTTTAAATTCAAATGCAGTGCCTACTGAGTAGTAGACGGTTTCGGACGCAGCCTCAGAACACCCTAGCTGCAAAGCAACTTTATTAACCCACTCAAAACACCCTGGTAACTGCATAGCAACCAAACAGAAAGCCAGAATCCACTCAGAACACCCTAGAAATCCCATAACAACCAATCAGAACATTCTTGCAACCACATAGCAACCCTAGAAACCAATTAGAACACCCCAGCAACATGCCATTCTAAAATTCTTTAGAGTTGTCATCAAAAGTTGCAGAGACTTTTATTTCAGTATGTTGATGTACTTCCAATTGAAATCGAGTAGGAGGTGGGACATTATTTTGCGCATTATTCCCTCATAGCATAATAACAGTAAGTGGGGCGTGATTAAGTATATCGTGGCTAAAGAGGAAGATCAGAGAAAAGTTTTTTAGTCATTAAAAGATTACAAAAACAGTATTTTTTTTTTGTGGGTTAACTTATATGGATTAATTCTTAACCAAAAGATTAGCAATGTATGCTAGCAAAATAAACATTGTAAATTTTGATTTCACATACACTTCATATGTCAACATAGGCTCATTCTGAAAACGTAGCCCTATATACATTTCTGGAGATCGCGAATTATGTACCTAAAGCTACGTATGGCTGCATTTCATCTTTAAAACAAACAATACGGGGCGGTATGATGCCGTTTCTTTTCTCGCTTACCAGCTGACCGCTTACCTCCATATGGATGACTTTCCCGCTGTTACCAGTTTGTCTGGTAGCTCGACAAGTATGATGGCGGACTGGAGACGTAGAGAGGAGTTGACCCAACGACGGGGTTCGAGTCCGGTGAAGAACGCTTCCAGAAAGCAGGTAAGACAACAACAAAAGCTAAAAAAATAAAAATAAACAAGTAAATAACAGGGTGAGAATGTGGTAAAATTTGAAAACGTGGTAAAAATCAGGGAGCTTTTCTTTTTCTCGATTGCTTTTTTTCAAACACTATTGGTTGGGTTTAGGGAAGGGGGAGGGTGGGGTTATTGGTCATTTGGTCAGTCAGTCAACATCGGCCTCTGGTGGATTTACGTGAGAACAGCAGATGTGAATGGCACTCACGAGAGAAATTTGAGATCTGAAAAAGTGTACACAGCTGCCTCTGGTGGATTCACGAAAGCAAAAAAAAACGAAGCTCCTGGGTTGTATTTTGCTCACTCCAGAAATGTATATAAGGGTACATAATTAGAATGAGCCTGGGTTGTTATATGTAGAAATTGCCAATCTTTGCAATCTTCTATCACAAAAAACTACGGTAGTGTACCCGTTTAAAGATTAGAATGAATATAGATGTCATGATCTTGTATACATGCAGACTGCAGCTGTTATTGGATCAACTCTCCGGAGTATTTCCGGAAAACAATGAACACATATGGTGTGTGTGTCTGCTGTCTGAAGTGACAAGCAATTGACAGCCTTCTAAATGTATGTCACTCAAACCCATTGCTAGCAGTTAAAGATTGAAGACCGCATTCTTTACTGCTGTGCTATGTGACTCCGCACTGCTGTTTTCCTGAATGAGTTCTAACAGTCTTCAAAGATTATAAATCCTTTGTCACGATGGAAATAATACATTCATGTTTTCAGGTTTTATGTTTCAAGTCACACGGATCGTTTTCAGTTCACAAAGTGGCAGTGTTTCTCAACCGACAGGCCTGTCACTTCCTTAGGCAAGCCAGCACACCTCCTTCCATCAATAAGTGGGACATTTGAAATAGACCCCAAAGTGGACTCTCAACGGACCCAGTGAATCAAGAGCAGCCAGTGCTCAATATAGAATATAGATTCATGTTAAATGAGCTACAGAGAGAGTACAGTATATGCCCGCGCACCCCATCACATCTGTCCAATACAGGCTCCCTGTTGAGAATTACAACCGCTCTGAGGCCCGTTTGCTCTGCAGTTAGTACTAGATTAAGGTTAGGATATCTCTTTGAAAAAAGCTCTTGGCCCCAACTTCCAGCTGCTAGTACCAAAAAAAAGGACTAAAATAGTATAACACTAAAGCATAGTACAATGGATTTAATAATAGGCAAAATTCCTTCATATTAAAACAGTACATTGTTGCCCGTTTTTGTTTGTTTGTTTAAATGGAATAGGCTATACTGTAAAAAATCTATCTCCTAAATAAGATTTCATATTTTGAGAATTAGTTTCACTTATAGGTACACCTTACTAGTATTGGGTTGGACCCCCTTTTGCCTTCAGAACTGCCTTAATCCTTCGTGGCATAGATTCAACAAGGTACTGGAAATAATCCTCAGAGATTTTGGTCCATATTGACATGATAGCATCACGCAGTTGCTGAAGATTTGTCAGCTGCACATTTATGATGCGAATCTCCCGTTCCACCACATCCCAAAGGTGCTCTATTGGATTGAGTTCTGGTGACTGTGGAGGTCATTTGAGTACAGTGAACTCATTGTCATGTTCAAGAAAACAGCCTGAGATGATTCATGCTTTATAGCACGTTATCTTACTGGAAGTAGCCATCATAGATGGGTACACTCTGGTCATAAAGGGACAGACATGGTCAACAACAATACTCAGGTAGGCTGTGGTGTTGACACGATGCTCAATTGGTACTAATGGGCCCAAAGTGTGCCAACAAAATATCCCCCTTACCATTACACCACCACCAGCCTGAACCGTTGATACAAGGGAAGGGAGGATGGATCCATGCAGAAATCGAGACTCATTAGACCAGGCAACGTTTTTCCAATCTTCTATCGTCCAATTTTGGTGAGCTTGTGCGAATCGTAGCCTCAGTTTCCTGTTTTTTAGCTGACTGGAGTGGCACCCGGTTAGCTGCTGCTGTAGTCCATCCCCCTCAAGGTTTGGCGTGTTTTGTGTTTAGAGATTCCCATCTGCATACCTCAGTTGTAACAAGTGAATATTTGAGTTACTGTTGCCTTTCTATCAGCTCGAACCAGTCTGGCCATTCTCCTCAATCCTCTGGCATCAACAAGGCATTTGCGCCCACAGAACTGCCGCTCACTGGATATTTTCTCTTTTTCGGGCCATTCTCTGTAAATCCTAAAGATGGTTGTGCTTGAAAATCCCAGTAGATGATCAGTTTCTGAAATACTCAGACCAGCCCTTCTGGCACTAACAACCATGCCACATTCAAAGTCACTTAAATTACCATTCTGATGCTCGGTTTGAACTGCAGCAGATCGTTTTGACCATGTCTACATGCCTAAATGCATTGAGTTGCTGCCATGTGATTGGCTGATTAGAAATTTGCATAAATAAGCAGTTGGACAGGTGTATCTAATAAAGTGGCCGGTGAGTGTAATTAAAAATGTCAATAAAAGTCACTTTTTCAATGTTCAAGATCCCCTAATGCACTTCAAAATCATAAATAAATGAGAATGCAAACATAAATCACAAAATACAGACAACTGTTGATTTATGGATATAAACAGTTCAAATTAGGATAAAAAAATTGGATATTAACAGTGCAAAAATAAAATAGAAATAATATTAGAGGAAAACTGGAAGCACGTGCAAGTTATAAATGTTGCATCTGCAAGTGCTAAAATTATAAAACTGAAAATAATATCATTTAAAACAAAAAAATAAATATACATGGTAAAATTTGCTGGGTTGTATTAACCCAACGTTGGGTCAATTATGGACAAACCCAATGTTGGGTTAATTTTTTCAACTAATTGTATTATTTTTTAAGCTACATTTATACTGTTAAAGATAATAAAGCAACATAATATAAATACTAAAACAAAGTAGAAATAAATACAATTAAAAATTTTAATATAAAAAATTAGTTTTCAAATTTATGGACATGCAGCTCATGTTAATAAAAATAAATCTTTTGTTTATTTATTTATTTAACTGTAATCTTAGCAATATTAAAGGGTTAGTTCACCCAAAAATGAAAATGTCCTTATTTACTCTTCCTCATGTGGTTTTATATCTTTATAAGTTTCTTTATTCGGTTGAACACAAAACATTATATTTGGAAGAATGCTGGTTGCTGGCACCAATTGACATCCATAGTAGGAAAAAAATACTATGAGGTCCCAACAATTTTCTAAATATCTTATTTTGTGTTCAACAGAAGAAAGAAACTCAAATAGTTTTTGAACAAGTGAAGGTTTAGAAAATTATGACAATTTTCATTTTTGTGTGAAGTTTTGTGTGAACTCCATTTTATTGTTGCTTTTTAAAGTTCCAGCCTAGTGCCCAAGATTATGATTCAGAGACAGTAAGACTACAATCAGTCCCCAAGTGACCAAGAAAAGACCTGCTTTTTCCACCTAACACAAGCACAGTGTTGTGGCTGCAGATAATGTCCTATATTGGCTGCTCTAGTGACTCACTGGCTCCAATAAGCTCATTTCAGTCTGCCGCGGCCTCTCCATTCACTTGCTGGCACCAGACAAAGTCAGAGAGGGTGACGCTCTGTCCCAGATTTTATGGTTCTGTTGCAGGTTTATGAGGACCACACTGCGGCAATGTGTAATGTTTAACTCTATTAGGGTCGCTGAGGGACCAGAAGACAGCTAAAACGTCTCGACTGAATCCAAAAGGACTCGGAGAGGAACAAGATGATGTGTCTGCAGTTTCAGCTCTTTCGGTGGATCCTGCATTTGGAGCAGAGGTGCAGTAATCAGCTCTTTTCTGTAATTAGACAGAGCACAAGTGAATGAGAGAGAGGACATAATGTGTCCCATTCTGTTCTGTTTGGCACTCTTGGGCCTTGCCCTCCAGACATGTCTAATAGGAACCGACTTTAATTAAAAGAGAGGAGGAATGAATTTGGATGTCTCCGAGATGAATGAGCTGCACAGGGAGGACTGAATATTTAGTAGCAACGGAGTGAGGAGTGATTGAAAGCACGCGGCTTCTGATTTGTCCACAGCATATTTGTTTTTATTTTGAGGTGGAGGGGGAGGGATCTCACAGTTTCAAAAGTGACAGTAAAAGGGTTTTTGGTAACATTTTACAATAATAGTACATGAATAATGACATTTTAATATGTAAACTAAACATTATTTTGAATTAACGATGAATTAAGGCATGCGCTAATCATGAACTAACGTTAACTACAACGTCATGTGTGAATAACGGCTACCTTATTTACTGGTTAGTACATGTTGTTAATTAATGTATTAATTAACATTTAAGTTTGGGCTAAATGTAAACAACATGAACTCATGACCTGCTAATGTTTAATTATGTCATCACTTTACTTGAAGGGGCACATCATCATTAACTCATCCTTAATTACTCATGAACTCATGATGGTTAAATTAAGCATAAATTAATGTTGTAATTAATACATTAATTAACAAACAATCATGTATTAACAATTAAGGTAGCCGTTATTCACACATGACCTCATGTGACTCATGTTCTAGTTAAAGTTAGTTCATGATTAGCGTAGGCAGCTAGCTCTCTGCAACTCTCACAGGGTCGCCCACTGAAGCTAAGCAGGGCTGCGCCCGGTCAGTGGATGGGAGAAAACATGGGAAATCTAGGTTGTTGCCGGAAGCGGTGTTATTGAGGGCAGCAGGGGGCGCTTAACCAGCGGTCCTAACACCCCAGTATAGTGAAGAGGACTCTATACTGCTCAGTGAGACATTAAACCAAGGTCCTGACTCGACTGGTCATTAAAAATCCCATGATGTCCTTCGAAAAGAGTAGGGGTTTAACCAATTTTGGCCACTAGCCTCTAATGGTCATTAACTCCTAACGATCCCCATATCATAATTGGCTTCATCACTCCGTGTCCTCTCCACCAATCAGCTGGTATGTGGTGAGCGGTCTGGCGCAATATGGCTGCCTTCACATCATTTACAGTAGGTGGATGTTGCACACTGGTGGTGGATGAGGAGATTCCCCTTAATGTGTAGAAAAGTGCTATATAAATGTAAGAAATTATTATTAGTGTCCACATTAACTCATCATTAGTTCATAATAAAGTATCGTTTAGTTTATATATTAATACATCATTATTTATGTACTGTTATTGTGAAGTGTTACCAGTTTTTCAAAAACTTTTGGGGAAATAGACAAATTTGCATGAATATCTTTTTAAAACAGGGTTGAAGGTCGCTAACTTTTTCAAATATTAAAAGTATGTAGCGCAATGTTTCTTTCAGTGTCTGCATGAATCGAGACTCCTTTAAAGATGTGTTTTGGTCAAGCAGATCATAAGGTATTGTAATGGTATATTTTCATGTACACATGAAATCAACAAACTTTTGGTTGCATTCTAAAAAATTACTGCGTTGACACGGTAAATGCATCTAATCATAAATAACATCCAAAATGTATGCCTCAACTTAATCAAACTGTGCATTATTACAGTAGGTGATAATGAAACAAGTTCAAAATGTTGGCCTTAGCATGGTCAAACTGTGCCTTTTGGACCTAATGGAAATGTTTTTGACGTAAACAACATTTAGCAAATGTAAAATTGAACAAATTCATTAAATTACACAAAAAGAATTGTACAAACATTTACATTTATTCATTTAGCAGACACTTCTTATCCAAAGCGACTTACAGTACAAGTGAGGATATACGAAGCATGTTAGTAAACAAATGCTATGACAAGTTGAAGTTTTTTAAAATGTTTTTTTTTTGCTTCTCTAAGCATATAGAAAGTAGATCATGTGTCCTACAGGTGGTTTGTTAAGCCCACTCAATTGTGTGAACCACACTGAGAATCTCACAATTTTTTTCCAGAAACATTGAGTGTTTATAAGAAAGTGTCTGGTGAATAAAGAAAGGAAAGAGTGTGTCTTACAGGTGGTTTGTCAAGTCCACTCACCTGTATGGAGCACATTAATGCTGCGTTCACACCAGACACGGATGAAGTGTCAAGCACGAGTGATTTACATGTTAAGTCAATGCAAAGACGCGAATAGACATCCTGCAACACGTTTTGCGCGAATGGGGCAGCACGAAAGGCGCGATTCACGCGAATAAATCGGCACAAGTTGTGCTCAAGTTGGAAAATCGGAACTTCAGCAGACATTCGAGCCACGTTAACCAATCATGAGCTTGCTCTTGTAGGGGAGTGATTATGATGTAGTGCCTATTGTTGGTGTCCCGAGGGGAAATCCTCTTGCCGACAACAAACAACAGTTCATCAAACTGGGCTTAACTTAGTATGAAGCACCGCTGAAAGCCTCCATCATCCAGGTTTAGTTTCTGGAGGAGTTTATGAACTCACAGAGCTGGGTGCACCTCTGAAAGGATCTAGTGCACTCAGACACGGCACCGAACAAATCAACGCTGTTTATCAACCTTTCTAAAGCACATAAACTCAGCTATTGATTGCACCACGTTTTCGAGAAGCATGGGATGCTTATAAAAGGAGGTGCATGGTGCATACAGAGAGGAAAAGAGTGCATCACCTACAGGTGGTTTTTGAAGCCCACTCACCTACGTGAAGCACACACTGTAAAAAAAAATTAAAGTTATCCATCAAATTGTTAGTTAAATTCTTCTTTTTAATATTATTCTTTAATTTTGGTTTTTATTATTTGTATATTATCATTATTATAGTAACATTTCTTTTTCTTATTATTCTCATTGTTTTGCTTGCAGCACTTTATTTTTCTTCTTTTCTTCCACTCTCCCCCTGCCCTTTCAGTTTATTTATTATTTTTTTCCTTCCTATTTCCTTCTCTTCTACTTACTATTATTATTATTATTATTATTATTAATTATTATACATTTTTGTCCTCTTCCTGATTTCCCAACCTCCCCTCACCTCCTCACTATTATCATTATTAGTTTTACTTTTACTTTTGTTACCATTATTATCATTACTATTCTGACTTGTTCTTCCTTTATCTTCTCATTATCATTATTACAAACCATTGTCATTATTCAGGTTGCTGTAGTTGTTGTTATTGTAGTAGTGGTAGAAGTGGTAGTAGTAGTAGTAGTAGCAGCAGTAGTCATTGTAGCAGTAACGATTGTATTTGTAGTTGGGATTGTTGAAGTAGTAGTTGTAGTAGTTATTTCATTTATTTATTTATTGTAGTAGCAGATGTATGTATATATATATATATATATATATATATATATATATATATATATATATATATATATATATATATATATATATATATATATATATATATATATATATATATATATATATATATATATGTATGTACTCAAACCTGACCAAGTGACCTTTACATGCACACACACGCACACGCACACACACACACACACACACGCGCACACATACACGCACACATACACGCACCTGCCAGTACCTGACTGTATTGTTGTTGTTTTTGTTTTTCGTTGTTGTTTTTATGTTTTATTTTCTCTGTTTTTGTATGATCCCAATTTGTGTACCTTTTTGCATATTCTAATAAATAAAAAAATAAAAATAAAAGTTAAAGTTGAGTTAACTTAAAATTTTAAAGCAACCAGCTGCAAAGAAATTTTAAGTTTATTAAAGTGGTTGAAGTTGTGCTAAATAATTTTTTTAAGTTGACCGAAAAGGCTGGTTTAAGTCAAGTATACTTTATGGAATAATTTGGCACAACTTCAAACACTGAAGCTTAATAAACTCAAAATTTCTTTGCAGCTGGTTGCTTTAAAATTTTAAGTTAACTCAACTTTTTATTTTTTGAAGATATGGAGAAATAAAAATTTTAAGTCTCCTCAACTGAATATTTTACTTTCATTGAACAAACAGTTTCAAACATGCAGCTGAATCATTTTTATGAGTAAATTCAACTCTTAGCTCAAAAATATGTCCACCTAACAATTTGTATGTTGGATTTTTTACAGTGCACTAAGAATGGCACAATATAAGAATCTGTAATCTGAAAGGGCCACTGGAAGAGATTTAACGACACTGAATACAATTGTTTGACAACCTGAAAGAATCCATAAAGTTCTATTAACTTTAAATAGCATATTTTTAATTTCAAACTGCTTGTGCCATTTGTCTTAATAAATAAATACCATTTACTGTAGCTTGATCTAGCGCAATTAAACTCATATTTTAATGTCTAACACACGCATGTAAACGTACACTGTAATCAAAGTGTCTTTCCTCCACATGTGGACTTTAAAATCGAATCAGCGGTAATGCAAAACGCCCCGTTACTTTTCACAAAGCAGACTTTAGATGAGAAAGGGATTATGAGTTAATGAATGTATTAATCTTCTCAACAGTCTGCCTGGAGTATTCCTCACTCGATACCTGCCAGACTCATTAACATCTCGGGTCTCATATAATAAATGTGTTAAAATAGGCTTAAGTAGATTAGATTTTATTATAGAATTTGCAGGCCGGTCCGCATATTAAAGCCCCCGCAGGTCACTCGGTAAAATATTCGCAAGCCAAATCAATCCAAAGTGCAACGACAACACAAGACGACTTCACTGACATCAATACAACAGCAAGCAGACACAACGGCATGACTTTGATCAGTGTGTTATGTGTGGCCTCATTCTGCCATGGATGCTGACAACCTGGAGGCAGAGGCAAGAAAGGACATGCCATGATGAGGTGTGTGTGTCTGAGGCTAAACCACACACACACACACACATACATACATACATACAAAGCTCCAGCCGTTTCTAACAAACATGACAGCTTGACATTGCACCTGGGTTCGATTCATCTGGATCAGGTCCCAGACAAGTGTGAAGAAGAGAGACGACACGGGAACTGAGACAAAGGGAGTTTGCAGTCACCTTGTATGGTTGCGCACGCTGTTGAGCTGCCGCATGTACAGTAGAGAGCGTTTTTCAGTGGCCGCACACATTCGCACTCTCATCCGCCGAGGTACTTCAGACTGTTTGATGAGATTCTGTTGCCATGGAGACAGCTGAAAGTGATTGATTGGCCAGCACCTGAAAAGTGCTCACCGAAACTTCTAGATCAAGCCGTTATTTTTAAAAGGCCCGGTGGGAAATCTCTGCGTGAAGGACGTGGATCAAGAGAAAGTTTTGCTACATCTGCGTACTGTGTGAGATACGATGAAGGTCATTGCAAAAATACTGGCACAATTAAAGACGGCGCTCTCATTAGACGACATGTGCATTCACTTTACACAGTAATGCAAGCAAGTGACATAGTTTTGAGACTGCTCACTTTTATGGTTCTTCATTGGCAGTGATGAGTCCGTGAAGAACCTTTACCAGCACTCATATAAGTAAATACATGTTTTTATTGGCTTTTACTACTAAAAAAATATGGTTCCAAACGGTTTTTGGAGTGATGCCATAGAGGAGCCATTTTGTTTTTTTAAAGACCACTTCAGTTCTTAAAGGCGCCATACACTGCATTTATTCTAGGCATGGGCCGCTATAAGATTCTGACGGTATGATAACATTGGATAAAAATATCACTGTTTCACGGTATTGTGATTACTGCTTAAAAATATATTATATATATATATATATATATATATATATATATATATATATATATATATATATATATATTATATATATATATATATATATATATATATATATATATATATATATATATATATTTATATATATATATATATATTATATATATATATATATATATATATATATATATATATATATATATATATATATATATATATATATATATATATATATATTATATATATATATATATATATATATATATATATATATATATATAATATATATATATATATATATATATATATATATATATTTTTTTTTTTTTTTTTTTTTTTTTTTTTTAAATAACTGGGTAAAAAACAACAACTTTTTCCCCTTTGAACACAATATATTTCATTTTGAGAACCATTTAAGATTTTTATGAAGAGTAAACATAATTCAAATAAATCGTTGACTTCTGCTGTCTTCATTAGTTTCAAAAACACAAATTTCTTCACAATTTAAAACGGCATCTTTGGATATCTTTTCTGCTGGAGATACTGTTTTCCTAAAAAACGTATAGAAAAAATCTTACACATACCTTAGGAACGGTATTAGAAAATTTCTTGGTGGTTTTAAACCTTGACTTTTCCAAACCGATACCTTGAAAACCAATACCTTGAAAACAGTGATCGTCCCATGCCTAATTAATTCATCTACTTGTATCTGGCTTAGTTCACAAGTTCTCCAGAAATTGTTTTATATGCTCAATTTTTTATATGCAAAAATTGTTTTATATGCTCAACTGAAGTGACATTAGCTAGAACAGAGATGCCCAAGCTAGGGCCAGAGTTTTATCCTTTGATTTGGCCCACCAGAGGGAGAATTATAGGGAAGGGTTGAGCAATGCCTTTAACAGAGATTCTAATTTCTAATTTAACATGACATTTTGTTTGTTTTATTGATGAGGTACAAAAAGCAAACTGAAATTAAATGTTTAAATTAAATGTTGTAAATGAATCCGATTTTTAAAAACTGTACATTCTGTCACTTAGTGAATAGGGGATAAAAAAGACATCAACATGCAAATCAAGGTAAAGGTAGGTTCAGCATGACTAGTGTAGTTGGCATTGAACTCCATTGTTTTTGTTCAAATAATTTTCCAAAAATTTGAACACATTAGTAAATACGGGTAAAGTATTTTTTTTCTATCTCTTTTTAAATGTTATGAAATAAATGAAGAAATTACCCATGGCAACTGTAACGCAATACAGTTTGCTATATTTACTTTTGCCCCACAGCTCTTAATCAAGTTTGCATTTTGGCCCTTCATAAGAAAAACTTTGGGCACCCCTGAGCTAGAAGGATTGAATGAAATGAAAGTTTACTCACAAGTTGTGTTGTGGATGTACTATAGGGTAAATGAATATTCATTTTGACAAAAGGGCCAGACAAGGATGTATTTAGAGTTGAAATTTGTGGTATTAATGCATAAACAGACGCAGGAATTAACATTAACCTGCACATAAAAGGAGTTAATTTGCATTTTTTCACTCCAGAATAATCACAAAAAGAGCTGAGCGATAGGACACAATCCATAAATGTGCATTAAACACATATATTCAGCAGTTTATGTGTGCTGACGACAGGCTGTGATGAGATGCTCCATGCCTGGTTGCATTACCTGAGAGCTCTATAAAAGTCTTTCTTTTTTTTCTTCTTCTTTTTTTTTTTTTTTAAAGGTCCTATAGAGCAGTGTTTCCCAACCCTGTTTCTAAAGGCACACCAACAGTACATATTTTGGATGACCCATTAATTTAATGTTTTGGAGTCTCTTCTTATGTTCTGAGTTATCGTATGAGTTGACTCAGGTGTGTTTGATAAGGAAGAGGTTGAAAATGTATACTGTTGGTGTGCCTTCAGGAACAGGGTTGGGAAACACTGCTATAGAGTCCCTATAACACATAGTAAGTGGATACAAACTTAAAACGAGGGGAAAATGATCATTGTTATAATCTATCTCATTAAGAGCCCATCAAATGCTACATGGGTATCTATATTAATGATCCGGTGAGGATCGTCAGAGTCATTGTTCTGTTTTTCACCAGGATTTTACACTTACAAGACTTGTATGAAAACAAGGAAACAATAGCGTTTGAGACTCACAGCGTGTAATATCTAGGTTTTCATTCCATGGCACCATTAAAGCAAGGAACATTTGAATAATATAAAGAACCTCTTCTTGTAAAAAAAAAAAGAAAAAACTTTTGAGGAATTTAGAGGTTTTACGGATTTTAAAGTTTCATCATGGAAAAAGCAAGTTTCTTTAGGCACTTTATTTGCACTGATGGTTCTGTGGTGGGTGGATTCTATTATTAAAATGTTAAGAACTAAATGGTTCTTTTAAAAACTGTTAATCGAAAGGTTCTTTGGGGAAATCTTCTAAGGCATCACTTTTAGGGCTCTTTACTTTTAGGCTCATCTTTCCTTTCCACATGGTTTAAAAATGAAGGTTCTCTATTGCAATCAGTGGTTCAACAAAGAACCTTTATCTCTGACTGAATTTTTCCATTATAAGTACTTTTGAAAATAAAGATCTACTTGTTTCTCTGTGATCTCTTCCACAGCATATACGGAAGAGACATTATTTGTAAATACAGCTGTCACTATCAACGTTTAATGGGAGTTAATACAGCTGCTGAATGCAGTTGTCACTCTCAATTACCGCACTGTGCGCACAGAACATGATTAAACAATAAAAGGTGAACTGACAAGCCAATTTAGCTGCTAAATGTTTTACTGTTTCTTTTAGGAATGTTCACTCAAAAGTCTATGACATCTTTGTGTCACACTTCTTTTGGAGCCTTTTTTAAAACCACATCATATGCGTCCTTTAGATGAAGTCACTCACCAGCTGTTACTTTGGTTAAAAAAACACCAGTAATAACAAGAATCATCACATGAAATTAGAGATGAAATAAATATGTATCCTTGGAAATGCGACAAGGACAATCTTGAAAACATCTCATCATCTCATTTGATAATAAACATTAACCTACGTCATCATAGTCAAGGTCATGCATTCATATTCAAAATAAAATGTGTACTTGAATGCACTGAAAGTTTTACTTTCGGATAAAAGTCTGGCAGCTGAATAAATGTATTTTGGAGGTCAAGTATCTTTTTTGGGCCGTTCTGAGTTTTCACTTCTCTGCCAGTTCAGATGAATCATTGTACGCTCTCTTGTACGCAGGCATGAGCAGATCCTCTCTGGGGACGAGACATGACTCTATATATCACACTAGCTCTCTGAGGCCCACAGACCGGACAGAAAGGTAAAGATTGAAAAAAACATTCTCACAAAGGCTTTTCTGTAAGCCAAGACAATGAGAAACTGGGAAAACGAAATGAAGCCATTTGTAACCATTTCGTGGACAGTTTTTCATGTGAAATGAATACAAATGCCAACAATAAGAAGAACATCTCTTTGGTGGGCTGGGTTTTGTTATATAGGGCCATAAATTACAATACTAAAAAATAGCCTATTTTTTTAAAGTCTGTATTTTTGTATGCACATACACAGTTATAGTATTAGGAAGTTCGTCTGCAAGAAATAAAGATATCAAGCTCAGTTTACAGAGAAATAAGTAAACATATTAGTCTTGCAAATGTTAGTAAACTATTGGACTCAAGTATTGGATGAAGTGTGATTTAAATATAGTATGACATCGCCCTCCAGTGGACGCTTACAGAACTTGGTTAGTCTTTGCTATGCATCAATGGTCGAAAGAGCACCTCTTGGCAAAACATGGTTAAAGAAAAAAAAAAACATTATTGTAGACAGAATTTCCTTACACACTCACCAAGCTTTATCCTATTAGGATTTAAATAAATTACATGTAATTTAGATTTTAAAAATATATATGCAGCTACGATTTACAATTTACTGTTGTAATGTGCTTATAAGTAACACTAATATATATTTTATTCTGGTATTTATTATAATAATTCAGTTTCTGCAGGTTTCACCAAGATAAATTTAAGACTTTAAGACATTTTTAAGACCATTATGAATGAAACTTTAGACTTATACAGGCCTAAACACTAAGGAGTTTTTTTGGAATATCCCAGTTAGGGAAGATTTTCACTTGCCCTATTAAAAAACTATTCAAATTTAATACATTTAATAATACAATAATAATAATAATTTTGTTTAAATATTTAAAAAAAATAATTTTCAAATACATCCATTCACAAACCCTATAACCCTTACAAAGAATAGAACAAAATATAGCGGTCAATAACTTCAGTCTACAATAATAATAATTTAATAATAAAAAAAATCTAGGTCAGGTCAGTATCCTCAGCAGTAAATAAATGGAGAATTTTTAAGCAAATGTTACAGTAAGGAAAGTAATTAAATGCTAGTTTTAAATAAAAACATTTTTATTGAGATGGATTGGTGGTGATTGTATGGGAGTTAATGGCCAGATTGGTAGCTATTAGGCATGGGGCGATAACCGGTTTCAAAGTATACCATGGTTTGGAAAGGTCAAGGTTTTAAAACCGCAATTTTTTGCTGTTATACCACTCCTACAGCATATGTAAGGGTTTTTTTTATGTTTTTTTTTTTTTGTTTTTTTTTTTGTTTTTTGTTTTTTAGGACAACAGTACGTCCAGCAGAAAAAATATCTAAAGATGCCTTTTCAAGTTCAAGAAATCTGTGTTTTTGAAACTAATGAAGACAGAAGAATCAAAGATTTATTTGAATAATAAATGAAAAATTACTCTTCAAAAATATTTTATTTTTTTCTCAAAATAAAATTGATTGTGTTCCTAGGTGAAAAAGTTTTTGTTTTTTATCCAGACATTTTAAAAGAATATATTTAGAGCAGTAATTACAATACTGTGATACCATGAAACTGTCATATTTTTATCCAAGGTTATCATACCGTCAGAATCTTATACTGGCCCACACCTAGTAGCTATAGATGAACAAAGGAAATTGTAGACCTGTTAAAACAGATTTAAGACCTATAACACAACATTTCAGAAAATTGAAGACTTTTTAGAGCCTAAAATTTTGCTTTTTAGATTTAAGACATTTTAAGACCCTGCGGATACCCTGATTATTTGCTTTATTTTATTTATTATCTTCTGTAACATTTTGTCTAAGTTTAAAATAAAAATGTCACTGAGCATTTTGGTTGCATTAATTAATAACTAAAAAAGGTTTTTAAGGAATTCTTATATTTATTTTTAGACAAAAACTATGTTTTAAATTAAATAATAGTGTATAAATGAATAGTGGAATAACCCTGATTTTCTAAACAAATGTCAAATAAATCCTTTAACTATATTTGAAATTCTAAACCCATAACTAATACATCCTAGTAGACTAGTAAATCCTTATAATTTTATAAACTAAGAAAGGTTTATCACATACATTATCATATGTGTTATACCAGGGGGCCCAAACTTTTCTCATAAAGGGCCAAAACCCAAACTTGACTGAGGGATGTGGGCCAAAGCTAAACATTCCAAACAGTATGACATTTAATTTGCCATGGGTAATTTCCTAAATTATTTGCTAAGATTTAAAAATAACTAAAAATAATTTTGCTTTAAAACATATTAATTAATGATGCAGTATCATTTTTAGCATTTTAGAATGAACATATTACAGTAAAAACATAATCTCATTCATAACACAATGGAGTTCAATGCTTACTATACTTAGTCGAGTTGCTCCTGCCTTTACCTTGAATTGCTCGCCGATGTATTGTGCATCTGTCAACTGACAGTATTTACGTTTTAAAAGTCTGATTTATTTACAACATTTAATATTAGTTGTTTTTTGTAGCTTTTCAATAAAACAAAGAAACTAAAGTTTACATTAAATTAGAAATGATGATTTCTGTCAAAGGCATTCGCCCCAACCACCTCCCCATCATTCTCCCTTTCTTTTCTCCAACTTTGGCCCATGGGCCCTAATTTGGGTATCTCTGATATATACATTTCATATATACATAGACGAAAAATAGAAATGATCTAATAGATACGAATAAAAGACTCTTAGAGCATCGTTTCGTCTGATTTTTTTTAATATAAAGCTTTTGCTTTTATACAAACATCAAAGACATAAGGCTTTCTTTTGTCTCTTTACATAAATTACATTTCAAATACACAGCAATACTTCAATTATAGTGTCAGATTTCCAACTAATCGTTATTGCTAATTAAAAAAAAATCTGCTACTGAAAATGAGGATGAAACTCCATTACGATGAGTTCACATCCAGTCGTCTCTCATGAAAGAGTCTTAAATCTGCAATAAAAGGCTGCTAATAAATGTTCTGTGCTAATAACTCTCCATAAAAGCCTTTAGTAAATTCCTAACTGTACAAGAAGAAAGAGCACACTAAAGACAGAAGAGATCATACACAACCCTGATGTCAGTAAGATCTGTTACATGGCTTAACCCGCATATCCTGACTATGGCAGACGGTTAATCTCTGATTTCATCATTTTTGGTAGGGTTTGAAATGACAATGACCAAAAAAATAATAATAATAACAACACAGCATCAACCTTCTGCTGTAAACAACTGTCTAACTGAAAACATAAAATATTCATTAAAATGAGAAAAAACTAAAATAAAAAACACATTTTATGCTCTCAAAGCTGATTGGTTAGTGATTATAAAAACACAGGTCAGTTTCCAAACCGCAGAGTTAGTGTGAACACATTCCTGCTCCGTCATTCTGCCCTTGAACATCCAATAAGCCAAAATTTATGCTATGAACTTCAATTCATCTTCAGACAATGCTGATATTGTGCGCACATAGAGGTCACATCTTGCCAGCGGTAATTATATTGCAAAATGTTTTCAGATCCACATCAACGTAAACATAAAACTGCCTTTACACTTTGACTTCACATTTAATGATGGTGCAGAAGGAGAGAATGTAAGAGAGAGAGATTGTGTGCAAGTGCTTTCCATGCCTTTGTCATTGTTGGCCGATGGGAAGACTCAATCTCCCGGATCCACAGACGTACGTCCATCAGCCCAGCTGCATGTCCATGTCGACGGGACACAGCACAAATCTGGGGTCCAGTTTAGGTGTGAAGTCACCAAAGTGTTTGGAGGCCTCGGTCCCGAAAACATCAAGCACTTTCCTGTTCATCAGAGCAAACCTGAATAAAACAAAACAATCCATTACTTGATGCCGTTAAGAATTCATATGCATAATTAATTACATTTCATATTTTTAGGAATGATTTGATTTAACATTTTTCAAGATATAGGTGAAGTTTTTTCTTCAGTGGAACACTACCACAGTGGATATTTAGCTGGAACTTTAGTCCTTGTTGATTTATAATAACATTGAAGTCAATGGCTGTCAGCACACTTAGAACAAAATATTTTAAAAAGATGTAAAGGCAATACTTTAAGAAAACACACTCAACAGACAAATTGGGTAAACAGTGGGGAACAGAAGAATTAAAGACATCATGTTTTTTCTTGGGAATAGTATTTCTAAAGGAGCTGTTGACATGGAATTGAACCAGATTTTGGTAAAAACGCAAACAATACAAACATAAAAATAAAACACCTGATAAATGAGATGAAATGACAAGGAGAAAGTCCTGAACTACTAAAACGTATTTAATTCTTTATATAAAAGGCTTTTTTTGGTGACGGCAGCTTAAAGACGCCTCTCTTATGGAGAATGAAGTCGTTTGAATTGCTCAGGTGTGATTTTTTCACAAACTTTAACAGAGTGTAAAAATCTTGATGGTTCTGTTTGTCTCGTTTATCAAATCTGATCTTTATTTTGTATTTTCTATTGGATTCAAGTCAGGTGTTTGGCTGGGCCATTCTACAGCTTGATTTTCTTTCTCTGAAAGCATTTGAGTTTCCTTGGTTGTGTTTTGGATCATTGTCTTGCTGAAATGTTCACCCTGGTTTGATCTTCATCATCCTGATAATGTAGATGTTGGACAGAAGCAGCGAATATTATTTTACAATGACGAAGTGCAGAACGTTGCTGAATAACTACTGAGAGATTTCAGCTGCTGTCTGAGCTTTCACTGCCTTTCTACATTTCCCTTTCTTCATGTGTTCAATACATTTTCCCAGTGTCATTTAATTTTATTGCACATAACTTCATTTGTAAACTAATTAGATTTGTTTTCTTTGCATATATGGATTTATTTTGTTGCTACCAACATCTGGTGAAAATTTCAAGTCAACAGCACCTTTAGAAATGTGTTTTCTGAGAAAAATGTTGACGTGTTCAATATTTATTTTCCCCGCTGCATGCAGAGCTAGTGTTTTTCAGCCAATGATAAACTTCCGGTGAAAGGTTTATGTGACTATTTTTAATTTTATTAGGGTGCTTTTGATATTATTATTATTCATTTGTAATGTAATTAAAATACAATCAGTTAAATAGACGCAAGCATTCATTTAGTTGTTTAAGCGTAAAATGAGATGAAAGACATTGTAAACGCAAGCGATTTCAGTAGCAATAGGCTAGCTCGGAATCTCCATTGAATCTCCATTTCCATATTTTAAAGAAATGGCATGGAAAAATTAAATTTAATGCAGTGCTTCTTGTCCGGTCTGATACTCACTTTATTTCGTATCAGGCAGTGAAGGTCACTGATTTTTTAAAAAGAAATCAGATCTTAAATGTGGCAATTTTGTAATGGTGTGACAGTTCACTGGAAGCGCTTGGGCTGGCTGGCTGACTGAAAAATACTTCATAAGACCTCAATGTATCATCAGGAGTCGCATAAATTTTTGTATTGCTGGTCAATTTTTCTTCTAAAATGCTGGTATCTGCTCTCCAAGAATCATGATTTCAGCTAAATGGCTTGACGCTGGGTAAATAAACAGTACATTTCCATCATTGGGTGGAAGCTTTAATAAATCAATCATACAGTCAGAAGTGAAGTTCATGACAGTACATGAAGTCAGAATTATTAGCCCCCCTGTTTATTTTTTTCCCCAATTTCTGTTTAACGGAGAGAAGATTTTTTTTCAACACATTTCTAAACATAATAGTTTTAATAGCTCATTTCTAATAACTGATTTCTTTAATCTTTGCTATGATGACAGTGCATAATATTTTACTAGATATTTTTCAAAACACTTCTATACAGCTTAAAGTGACATTTAAAGGCTTAACTAGGTTAATTGGGTTAACTAGGCAGGTTAGGGTAATTAGGCAAGCTAATGTATACCGATGGTTTAAAAAAATATAGCCTAAAGGGGCTAATAATTTTGGCCTTAAAATGTTTTTTAAAAAATTAAAAACTGCTTTTGTTCTAATCGAAATAAAACAAATAAGACTTTCTCCAGAAGAAAAAATATCATCAGACATACTGTGAAAATTTCTTTGCTCTGTTATACATAATTTGGGAAATATTCTAAAGTGAAAAAAAAAGATCAAAGGGGGGCTAATAATTCTGACTTCAACTGTATATATATATTTTTACTAATACACACCTGCCCTTTGTCAAACGCAGTAGAAACTTCCAGTACGATGGTCTCAGATTTTGCACTTCCATAACGGCCTGTACAGATTCACCATTGGATACATTAAGAAAAAACAAACAAAACAAAAAAAAAAAACACACACACACACACAGACACACACAGACACACACAGACACACACACACACACACACACACACACACACACACACACACACACAAATAAATCACACTGGTGTACAAGCAATTTCTTTCAGAATCAATGTACAATATACAAATACCCATGTTCCTTTCTCATTCAACATAAATGACAAATTTATATTTCACATTTCAATGATGAAAACAATATTACATTTATTCCAGAAAATATAGTAACTATGTGAATCTTTAATTCAAAGTTTGTTAAATGTCCATTTAAAACAACTGAGTCTTTTAATTCCAAAAATTAACAAAAGGGGTGATGAATCAGCAATTTTTCGAAGGCTTGATTGTGTTTATACTGTAGGGTTCAGTGTAAAAGTTTTTAACACATTATTTAATCTACACCACTGCATCTGCTTTTTTAAAAATGGTCGACCGTTTTCCTGGTTCTATAAGGCCTCTTCCTCAGACATACGCAATGGTCTCTGATTGGTCAGCTGGCCCTCAGTGTTCTGATTAGATAACCGCCTAGCTTACATTGAAAGAAACATCAGGCCCATGTGCAGGATTATGCACATTTTAAGGTTTGTAATGTCACAAACACAAGCAGCAGCTCATTCTAATCCCTATCAGCAATTTGTTGTAGGCCTTAAAAAGTGAATTCTGAGAAAGAAAATAGAAAAAATCTGCAAAGTTATTTCAGAGTCATTTAATGTTTTAAACAGCAACATAATATACAAACTAAAGTTTACAACAAAACAAATTGGCTTTAATTTTGCATCAACTGGTTTATAATTTAAAACCTTCCAGACATATTTTGCTTTTCCATAAAAAGTGGCGTCTTTTTACAAGTTAAACCTCACCTGCTGTAATTCTCATTCAGATCAGGACTGTGTCATCAATAAGTCACAAGTCACACTGTCATAAACAGCTTCTGCATTTTAATGTGCCTTGTATTTTCCCTTGGCGTAAAAGTGTCCTTGGGTGTTCAGAAGGTGCTTTCAGCAGATTTCTTTTAAAAAAACATTTGAAACTTACCGCTTGAAAACAGATGGCAGTGGAGATGGCATAGATTACTGTGTCCGCCTCAGGGAAGTATGGGAACCTGCCTGCCTCGATCCCTTTGAAATACAATGTCTAAAAACACAGTGAAAAGACTATTAATACAACACACATACAAACATGCGTATGCATAATAGGCATAACACAATAACATAGAACAAGCATTAACAATAATCAAAACATCACCGAATGAAGAAACAATGGATTGTGGGTGTTTTGATATTCAATAACTTCAGTCTTGTTAATAAATTATCTGTTTACCCATTATATGAACTGTATAAAAATATGATTTGTGTTAGTTTTTGCATGTATTTTAAAATTATATTTAATACACATGCAGGACTTACTTCAAATATTGATAATAATAACAAAAATAAAGTAACAAGAGTTTAAAGTGTTTAAAAAACTGCTAAACTGAGACTGAGATAGACTCTCTTCAATAATTATGCTTTGCACAATTTATTTAAAAGTACTATGTCAAAAAGTGTTTTCTAAACAATAACAAGTGCTCAAAGTGCTTAAATAACAAATGCTCAAAGTGCTAAAGAACTGAACTTCTAAACTGAAGATAAGAAGTGAAATCAAGGCCATTATAACTTATTTTTTTTATTAATTATTTTTTATTTATTACTTTTTTTTTTTTTGTTGTAAGCAAAGTCCTGCAAACTCTTTCTTTTTAACACATTTAGACCAGAAGATGGAGCTGGTACAGTGGAGGAGGCTGAGGATCTGCTGTTTGTCCAATCATGTTTTTTTCTTCCATCAAATAAAAATATCAGGCTACCACAAATCGATCGCTCCACAGGAAATATGCATTTAATTAATGCTTTGCTGTTATTATTATTTCATAATACCTCTGTCAACGTTTTTAATAAAAGTCATTAGATTAAAGATTATGTTTTATGATTATGACTTATTTCCTCCATCTCACTTGCGGTTCATGTGTGAGCGCTGCGTGTGATGAAATAAAATGACAATGTACCTCAAGGCTAACATGTTGACTTTTTGTATAATAGTTTTTTAGTTTACATATAATATTGCATTAATTTGCACACATGTTTTATAAGCTGTAAAATGAAAGCCTCAGTTTGGTGCAGAGTTATCATTATACAAAAATCAAGAAAATCTTTGGATTTGTTTGATTCATAGATTATGTAGTCTATTTTAAAAACTGATATTATATAATAATTACTAATAACTGTAATTTTCCAAATGGAAAAAAGGTTGGTTTGTTGGTTGTACACTAAATCATCAATAGCCTGTTTGTTAAGTTTATGACGCGGCTCCCTGCAGCACAGAGGCCATCAGCATCAGCGCTGGTTTATGTCAACTCATCTGTGTCATACTGTGACTGGAAATATCCTTCTTTCATTTTGCTTCTTTGGCAAAATACGTCTGTAGACACGTGTGTGTGTGCACGCGTTACTGTCCCGCGAATTAACAAATATTTGTTGCACATTTAGGGGCAGATCACTAAGAGCACGCCTTTCTGTCCCAAAAACGCAAGGCGCTCCTTTGTATGTCACTAGGAAACGACTGAATCAGCTGACCAATATTGTGCACGAGTCGTGTTGCTGTCGATGCTATAATTGTAATTTTTAATAATATTGTGATATTCAAGATCTGTAGAGTAATACAGCTCTGGATAACTTGAAACAGTCACCACAAGTCTCTCCTCCATCATTAAAAGTTCGCCGTAATCGCCTTGACAACACAAACCCTGCTGTCACCTCAACAGAAACCCTGCAGTGCTTTCATTTGATTGAAGAATGAAAAAGACACGACGGACGTAACATGCTTTTTCCGCTCGAGCACACAACGTGCAACGGCAAAGCGTGAGCCGCCCAGGGCGCATAAGCAGAGTGTAAAACACTCGCGGCAATAAAAAGATGCCCCTCTCAACGCAAAAAGCGCGTTCGCTGTGATCAGACCCTTATGCAGCGAAACTTTAAAAATATATAAAATAATATTTTTTTAATCGTTTAACTGATACCATTAATCAGTTACAAATGCACCCTTTCAGTTAACGGTTAATCGGTTATTTTGAGCATCCCTAATTAAACAGCATGCGCAGGCTCTAAAATATTATTAATTTTTTCCCTCACGGCCGCTTGCCGGAGATCCGGCACAGTGCTGGAATTCTTTAAGCCCTGCATATGAATTTTATGGTAAAATTAATTTGCATCTATAAATTATTTTAATTCTTTATATTATTTGGTGCGTTTTTGTTTGTTTGTTTTTTACATCAAATAACTATTTATTTTACTTAAATGTATAAAACCAAAGCTTCAATGATGATTCAAAATTAAACAAAATAAAATAAATAAATAAAAAATGGGATTTAAAGCATTCTTAGCATTTGCTTCTTTTTTGTCCATAAAAGGAAAATCAACCTCAAGTCTTACTATGCTTTTAAAGCAATTCAATAGATTAGCAGGCAATAATAACAATAATAATAATAATAATAATAATAATAATAGTGACTGAAAAACAGTCTGCATTCTCAAAATTCAAGATACAAGTCATTTAATGAAAAAAGAGCAAACATTTCAGTCACATGTTGACCATTGTTAATGACAAGTTAACAACAGGTGCGTTCGACTTCATGCAGCGCTGCGCAGACCGTTTGAAATTGGTCTTAAAGTGGTGCATGCCGGTTAGAAATTTTGTCCTTTTGTTATAGGCTACTATATTAATCATTCATTCATTCATTTTCTTTTCGGCTTAGTCCCTTTATTAATCCGGGGTCGCCACAGCGGAATGAACCGCCAACTTATCCAGCACATGTTTTACGCAGCAGATGCCCTTCCAGCTGCAACCCATCTTTGGGAAACATCCATACACACTTAACACTACGGACAATTTAGCCTACCCAATTCACCTGTACCGCATGTCTTTGGACTGTGGGGGAAACTGGAGCACCCGGAGGAAACCAGAATGCAGGGAGAACATGCAAACTCCACACAGAAACACCAACTGACCCAGCAGAGGCTGCGTCACCGGCTACTATATTAATTTACTTAATAATTCCCTTATTGTTAAAAATGAACTATAGCTTGTAGAGAATATTCTGTTTATTTTGTTGTTGCAATAAATAAATAAATAAATAACTGATTGATCACGGCATGTGATCTGTCATCATGCAGCAAACTATGAGCCCCGAAGTGTCTGACCTGACGAGTAGGGTGAAACTGCAGGTCCAGAGACGCAACTGCACGCTCCAACCTGTACGTTTACACCAGCACTTTCAGACCTATCGTTTTCTTAGACAGTGCCACCTGCTGTGGGGTCTGGTGAAGCAGCAGGTCTGGAGACCCAACTGAGCTCAGACCAGCACTTTCATTGCAGCCCGTAACTTGATGATGTACTGGACCAGGTCCACCATATAATGAACGATTACCTACACCTCCCCCTACCTTAAACCCAATCATCACAGTAGTATGGGCATTACCTTAGTGGACGGTACAATGTCTACTACGTTTTAGACCTGGTCCACATCGGACATGTGACCCTAACCCTAACGATAGGTCTGAAAGTGCTGGCGTGAGCGTGCAGGTCTGCGTGTGCAGTTGGGTCTCCGGGCCTGCAGCATCATAATGTTGGACCTGACAGCCCAGTTTTAAACTCCGCCAACATCACTCGGATAATCTCGTTGATTGCCAGCTGCAGCCATGCTACATGTCGAACACACCTAATATTAGAACTAGGAGCCATCTTAATTTAAGGAGTCACGTGATGATTAAGTAGATCACATTATCAAACCAGACCAAGCTCAGAACAAAAAAAATAAATAGAAAAATACATAATTAAATAGAAAATAAAGTTCATAAAGAAACATTTTGGGTCTGTGTATGGTAAGATTTGATGTTTGGTCGACCAATCAGCGCAGCGGGGGAGTGTATAATTCCTGCCCACACAGAGAACAAATTTTAAAGCTGTTTATTTCGTTTTGGTTCCATTGCATTTTCATTTTGTGTGTAAGAATGAGACAAAAACAAAAATAAATATTTGAAAAATGTTCATTTATGCTCGTGAGAAGGTACAAATTTGCGTAAAACATATGCTGGATAAGTAGGCAGTTTATTCCACTGTGGAGACCCCTGATTAATAAAGGGACTAAGCCAAAAACAAAATGAATGAATGAATGGTCTATTCACAGTTCTTGCATTACTGAAATGACTACAGTGCAAGACGATCATTACCTCCACTAGTTTGGAGAAGAGGTACATGGAGATGGTGGTGCTCTTATAGAAGAACATTGATGTTCCAGCCAGAAAACCTGAAGAGATAAACAAGTGAGCTGAGGATCTCTAATAGATGTTCAAATTCAACTATTCAAATCACAATTCACCTGCTATGAGTGCGTGGAGCTCATCATCCAGATTGCGCATCCATCTCAGTAAACAGCTTGTGCCCTTTCATAAAACAGAAAGGAGATATCAGAAACTCCACATATGAAAAAAAACTTACTGAGAAGGAAACAAAACCCTCGAAAAGTTGCTAGAAACTTGCGGTCTCATAAAAACTACCATCAGTGAATAGTAGTGGCGATGAAGTACCTTGTATATACTGACAAAAGAGCCCAGGAAAGCTCCTAGCTGGAAGTTTTCTTTGTTGTAGAGAAGCCAGAGCAGACGCGAGGGTTTGGTGAAGGCCTGTCTGAACGCTGAGGGAACCTTCAAACAGCACTGAATGAGGTAACCCACGCTGAACATCCGGATGAAACCCTTTCAAAAAACACACAAACAAAACATCTTAGAAGCTGCTCTCCGGAAAACAAAATCGCAACTTCACAATCAGCTGTCAGTCAGCGAGCAAAGGGCAAAGAGCCTTATAAACACTCTTCATTTACACGATCGCAGTGAAACAAGAGCTCAGAACAGACAGATGAATGGTTTGAAAGACAGCGGGTTTGGAGGTCTCAGACTCTTACTTTAACACAGTAGGAGATGCAGTTGTCTTGATGATGTTTGCAACATCTATGCCTGGGTCCATGCTTGCATCTAAAGGGGACACACACACACACACACACACAAACACGCGCACACACACACACACACACACACACACACACACACACACACACACAATGAATGCAAACACCATGCTTTGAGGCAAAGGAACATTCACACATGATAATGAAGCTGACTGTTGAACAAGGAGGATCTTAAGTGTCTAATGCAGGAAAAAAAGTTTAAATGTACATAGATTCAAAGTGGATAAACATTTTTCCTACATAACACAAATATTTTGAGAAATAAGTTACAGTGTAGGGCTGCACAATATATCGTTTCAGCATCGATATTGAAATGCGGATATTCGCAATAGTCACATCGCAAGATATGCAATGTTGAGTCTGAATTATAGGTGACCAGGGGCCTGTTCCATAAACCAAGCTTAGAGTAAAAGCCAGGCTTAATCAGGTTTCTTAATGGTGGATTTGGTTTCATAAATCAAATTTACGATAGTTCAAACTTACTCTGGCAACTTATGCTGGCAAACTAGCCGGGTCCGGGGCAGGTTAACTCTCAGGCTAAGTCTTAAGTTCAAGCTTAATCAAGGTAATGTTAACATTCATCTGTCGTAATTTGATGCCATTTTAATTCACTTAACCTTTAATAATAATTAAAACTTTATAGTCACTTAATAGTAAATTATATATATATAGATATATATATATATATATATATATATATATATATATATATATATATATATATATATATATATATATATATATATATATATATATATATATATATATACACACACACACACAGAATATACACACACACACAGTTGAAGTCAGAATTATTAGCCCCCGTTTATTTTTTCCCCCAATTTTTGTTTAACGGAGAAAAGATTTTTTCAACACATTTCTAAACATAATAGTTTGTTCTGTAGACTATCGAAAAAATATATAGCTTAAAGGGGCTATTAAATTTGACCTTAAAATGGTTCTTAAAAAATTTAAAACTGCTTTTATTCTAGCCGAAATAAAACAAATAAGACTTTTTCAGAAAGAAAAAATATTATCAGACATACTGTGAAAATTTCTTTGCTCTGTGAAACATAATTTGGGAAATATTTAAAAAGAAAAAAAAATTCAAAGGGGGGCTAATAATTCTGACTTCAACTGCAATTTTATGTTTCTGTGGATTTTTTTGTCCTGTTTATTAAAATTTTATTTAATATTTTCACCCACCATATTAATTTGGGTGTACTAATTTTTGGACTGATCTTCAGTTTATTTTTTGTTAGATTAGTTCCAAATTTTGCTTTGGTACTGAATAATCTAACGTATTTGCACAAAGATATTATTGCAAGACATCCTGTAGAAAATATAATTAATTCAAAAGAGATCTGTAAGGGGTGTACTATATATATATATGAATGACAAAAATTTAATAAAGAAGATAATATTAAGAAAGCACTGACTGATATAAAGTAGGCTACATTTCCTAAAGAATTACTTAAAAGCTGCAACCTTGAGTGAAATAATCGGGACATGGATCCGGGCAGAGCAGTAGCCTCACTTTAATATAAAGATATTTGCATTTGCCTGCAATGCGTTAAAACGTTTTCTTGCAAGCAACAATTGGCAGTAAGCACATATTCTCTCTTTCTCTCTATCACGCGTGTGCAAGAACAATTTCACTGTATTGTGACAAATATTTAATTTAACGTTAATAAATAATGGCCTATATTTTAAAATCTGCAATTTCCTGTCAGCCTTTCCCTCTTGCTTTGTTGCAAGCCATAGTTTTTTTATTATAATGTTTAAATTATTATATGTTTGAACATAGCTGTGTCTCATTTCAGAGCTCTTTCAGTCCTCGTAGTTGCCATGGTAGCACACAACATAATCGATGCATCTATGCTCGACCTTTAAGGTTTCACGACACTAATGTGTACCGGCAGTTATCTAGATTATTTAAACTGAACTCAGATTAGTTAGATCAAATAATCTTCAGCTTGCTGTTATGGAACCAATTTAAGCGTGGACGTTTAGTTCGGCTCATTGAAGTCAGGTTTTTGACTTTAATCCCCGCTTTTCTAAACTATTTTTATCAAACAGCCCCCAGGAGCTACAGAATTGTATTTAATCACTGAATTTATACGATTTATGCAACAACAAAAAATTCTAACTTAGAATTTTTGTCTTGATTCTAGTCCAAATATCTACATTTCAAAGTGAAAATAAAATTATTTTAGTTACCCCACTGGCAGATAATTTTACTTGATTAAAAAAAAAACTCTTAATTGTTACTTATTTCATCTGAAGTTGAAAATAAAAGCTCAGATTTTTTTGATATTTGGACTAAAAATGAGACAAAGCAAATGAAGTTTTTTTGCATTGTGTTTATCCAATTTTTGCACCTGAATACTGTTGGACTCCCCAAAATACTGTCAAAGTGCGCTATTCAAATTTGTAGTTAGTCTTCAAGTTAGTTGTGATTAAATCTTCTTTATTTATCCCTAGACATTTATTTGTTTTGCTTGATTTGTTGTTCTATTAGTTCTATGTATAATAAATAAGTTGCATATAGATCATTTTGTTGTCTGAGCTCTTTTATGTTGCGACTCAAACAAGGGGATCGTAACAGTTGCGATATGAATAAAATTTTACCAGAAAATTAGAATAGCTCGGAAAGAAATCATTAATTTAGACTGGGATGATCAAGTCTTTTCCTATGCCGTACATCTGCATAAATGATTATAAGTAACAAGCAAAAATAAATAAATAAACAGTGCTTTATGGTTTTCTGCAGAGGCTAACAGTATTTGTGTACATAAATTGAACGATTAAATGTAAAATAGCATGGTCATCATTGTACAATAATTAAAAAAATAATATCAAACAATCAAATCCTGCGATGTGACTATTGCGAATACACACATTGCAATATCGATGCTTAAATAATATATTCTTCAGCCCTAACACATACATTTTACTTACTTACTTACTCCCAGGGCCATTTATATCAAAGTTAATATTTAGCCGCAACATATTGGTGTTTCGTAACATCTAGTTTTTATGAGGAGAGTTGTTAACCCAACGCTCAACCTCCAACCTGGAGGACCAGGACATACACACTACGGACAATTTAGCTTACCCATTTCATCTACAGTAAATGTCTTTGGACTGTGGGGGAAAGCGGAGCACCCGTAGGAAACCCAAACGAACATGGGGAGAACACACAGAAATGTCAACTGACGCAGTCCAGGCTTGACCTTCTTGCTGTGAGGCCACAGCGCTACCCACTGTGCCACCGTGTTGCCAGTAATGCATTTTAATGACTAATAATTGTGAATATTTTTTTTTATTCAATAATTGACACCAAACTAGTAAATTAGAATGATTTCTGAAGAACTGTGTACTCCTGAAGGCGGGATTAATTAAATTCAGCTTCACCATTACAGAAATAAAAGTACATTTAAAATATACATGAAAGTAAGCTACAGGAAAAGTATACGAAAGGAAGTATAATATTTTTAAAAAATGTACTGTATTTTTAATCAAATGTTTTATTTTTAGTAATAATTCAAAATTTCTCAGAATTGATTTCTGAAGTTGTTTGACCACATTGCATTCATGTACTTCTGTTTACATGTGAGATAATTAAAAATAACAATAATAATAATAATAATAATAGGGTGACACAGTGGCTCAGTGGTTAGCACTGTCGCCTCACAGCAAGAAGGTTGCTGGTTCCAGTCCCTACCAGGCCAGTTGGCGTTTCAGTGTGGAGTTTGCAAGTTCTCCTCGTGTTCGTGTGGGTTTCCTCCGGGTGCTCCGGTTTCCCCCACAGTTCAAAGACATGCGCTATAAATGAATTGGATGAACTAAATTGGCCGTAGTGTGTGAATGTGAGAGTGTATAGGTGTTTCCCAGTACTGGGTTGTGGCTGGAAGGGCAAAACATATGTTGAAAGAGTTGGCGGTTCATTCCTATGTCGACTCCTGATAATTAAGGGACTAAAGCCGAAGGCAAGTGCATGCATGGTGATGATGATGATGATGATAATAATAATAATAATATGATGATGATGATCAGGATGTCCCTAATAATTCTATAATTTTTAGTGTGCCTAAAATTACATCTCCAGTTAAAAATACCATCGTTTCATACAATGATTGAGATGTCCCTAATAATTAATAATTTCATACAACTATCTCATACAATAATTTAAAAGCAAATTTAAAATCTTATTCATAATACATTTTTATATTTTGGTGTTGTTGACTATATGCTTTTGTCCTTTTGTATGAGCACTCATTTGACATTGATGTGCATGCTTTTGTGAGTTTTTTCTTTGTATTTGAAATATAAGCTAGTATATATCTGTGACACTTACAAGGAGTCTAAAAGTTTGCGTGCGAAAGCTCCGATGCAGCTCCCTCTAGAGGCCGGTGTTTGCTCTGGTCTGTCGTCTGCTGGCTGTGCATCTCTCTCTGAACCCTGGCCATACGCATGTTCAGCTAGGCAAGAGTGTGTCGGGATCTCCTCCTTCCCAACTATAAATCTGCAACAACCAGACACATAATCTCCTTTAACCGTCTGACATGAGTTGTTTTTACTCTATCCTAAGGGGGCTTTAGGATTAACAGCAAATCCTTGGGAATTTATGAAGTACGTTTGGAAGTGCTACAAACCTTGAAATAAACTTACTTTAAGGCAGAAAAAGCGAAGCCATTCAGTCCGTCTTTACATCTGAAGATAAAAGAAGGAATGAAACGATAAGTTTTACGATTGTAGTCTACAAACTAGCTTTGGTATTTTCTGAAGAATGGGCTTTTTAGTGCCATTTCTGGTCTTAATCCAGATCCAGGGTTGAGAAGCAATTAGGTGACCAACTGACCTGAAGAAAAACATGTAGAGGGACGCAGTTAAGCAGAACAGAAGAACCTGGAGAGAAAAAAAGTGGAAGTTATTTGATTAAAATACATTTTATGATCAGGTCAAGGTCATTCATTCATTTTCTTTTCGGCTTAGTCCCTTTATTAATCAGGGGTCGCCACAGCGGAATAAACCGCCAACTTATTCAGCACATGTTTTACGCAGCGGATGCCCTTCCAGCTGCAACCCATCACTGGAAAACATCCACACACACTCACTCATTCACACACATACACTATAGACAATTTAGCTTACCCAATTCACCTATAGCGCATGTCTTTGGACTTGTGGGGGAAACCGGAGGAAACCCAAGCAAACACAGGGGGAACATGCAAACTCCACACAGAAATGCCAAATGACCCGGCTGGAGAGGTCAAGGTCAGTTAGTTGCAATAACGCTTTTGCAAGCATGTATATAGGTCTTGCTTCACTAGCAATAAATGATCTCAGTTCATAAAATGCATAATAAAGGTCTAGATATCATTGAGTAGCAAGCTCTTTAAACATTTTTGAAACAACTCTCACCATTTATTTGATAGAAAATAAAGAGAAAAACAAAACAGAATGGTAAATCTATATTTTCACTCTAGTTTTCAGCATCACATGAATGAAATCATTCTAATATGCAGATTTGATGCTTGTCAAACATTTATTATTGTTATCAATGTTAAAGAAATAGATAGCTCTGTGCTGTTTTGTGCTGATATTAGATATGACAAAAATGGCATCTGCAATGATATAATTAAATGAGTACAAATTAAAGAATATGGCGGGCTCAGATGAAAATGGTCATTGAAAATGCAGGATTCCTTTTTTTAAAGATTTATTTTTAGCATTTTTGCCTTTATTTGACAGGACAGTAGGTTGAAAAAGAGTGAAGTGGGAGAGAGAAGAGGGTAGGATCGGGAAAGGTCCAAGAGCCGGGATTCAAACTCGGAACGCACCATAGGTCAGCACACTAACCACTGGGCGATCACACCGGCTGTTTTTTCCATTCTAATCACAAGTAGACAGCTGCTGTAAACGGTGTCTAAAACATTTTGAGCTAGACCACTTTTGACTCTTCTAGAAGTAGTCAAAAATGTTCACATCTAAGCACTTGTGATCAGATGACTGAAAAAAAAGGTGAAAACAGGGCCTTGCGAACCACAAACAGTAGCATAAACTGCAACATACCTCTCCATGTTTCATAGGCTTAACAAGACCCCTGGTGACAGCCATCCGAAAAATCGTCTCCGTTGCCTGGAAATGACACAGAGCACTTAAGATCATAATCAGCCGAGGTTTCCTTGAAACAGACAGTTTAGATCACAGCTTTCCAGAAAAAGTAACACAAGTGACAGAAAACAGATGCAATGCTGACTACCGCCAGGAAATGGTCATGCAAGAATGAAAGAGCTGTCAGGAACGCTTAATGCAGCGGAAATGAAATAAAGCGATGCTGAATCGTCTTACCAGGTTCGCCATGTAAATTGTTAAAAGTCCTCTCCTGCGTGAGACAGAAAGGCAAGATCTATTTATGCATGATCATTTATGTTTCTGAAACATTAAAAATCATCAAAAATAATAACTATAATGTGTTCATAACAGCTCTAATTCTATAAAAATAGAAAAGGCCACAAATAAATAATGATCACAGACAAACAATGTAATAGGAATCACATTTTACTAGCTGATAAATAAACAGACCAAAAAAATTATTAAACTTTTATCATGGTGTACAATATTATTATTATTTTAATAAATAAATAAAAAGTTTTTAAAAAAAATAACACTTAATAGAAGGTGTTATGGCTTTTTAACCTTTTAACTACCCCGAAAAATTGGATTGCATTTCTTAACTACAAATGTTGCTAGTTAACACACTCAATGCATTTTTTTTCAACACATCCCATAATTTCTAAAATATCAATTTCATGATATGTCAGTTTATGGTAAAACTACTCGGACTTAATACATACAGTTGAAACCAGAAGTTTACATACACTCTAAAAAAGGGAACATAACCATTTTTTTTTTAAAATGTCTGATGGTAAATCATACTAAACGTTTACTATTTTAGGTCTGTTAGGATTACCTAAATAATTTACATTTGCTAAATGCCAGAATAATAAGAGAATTTTATTTTCAGAATTTTATATATTTCTAGACAGTCAAAAGTTTACATACATTTCCTTGATATTTTTTTAGCTTTGCTTTTAAACTGTATAACTTCCACAAGCTTCTCACAATAGTTTGCAAGAATTTTGGCCCATTCCCCCTGACAGAATTGGTGTAACTGAGTCAGATTTGTAGGCTGTCTTGCTCGCACAAGCTTTTTCAACTCTGCCCACAAATTTTCTATAGGATTGAGCTCAGGGCTTTGTGATGGCCACTCCAAAACATTCACTTTGTTGTCCTTAAAGCACATTTTAACTAATTTGGCAGTATGCTTAGGGTCATGGTTTGATTGGACGACCCATTTGTGGACAAGCTTTAATTTCCTGGCTGATGTCTTTAGATGTTGCTTCAGTATTCCTACATAATGTTCTTTCTTCATGATGCCATCTATGCTGTGAAGTGGACCATTCCCTCCTGCAGCAAAACAGCCCCAAAACATGATGCTGCCGCCCCCATACTTCAAAGTTGGGATGGAGTTCCTAGGCTTGTAAGCTTTCCCCTTTGTCCTCCAAATGTAACACTGGTCATTATAGCCAAACAGTTCAATCTTAGTTTCATCAGACCACAGGACATGTCTCCAAAAATTTGTCTTTTTCCCAGTGTAATTTAGCAAATTGTAATCTGGCTTTTTGTTGATTCTGGGTTGTTGATTTTCCCATGTTTGAGTGTGTTTGAGGTTTTCCTTAAATACTATTCTACAGTTGTGCCCCAATCAACTCAAATGTTGTCAATTAGCCAATCAGAAACTTCCAAAACCTTGACACCATCATCTGAGCTTTTTCAGAAGCATAATAATCTTATTGTATGTAAACTTGACTTTCAAGAAAATTTCTAACAATTTCTCCAAAAATATCTCTCTCATTATTCTGCTATTAAGCATAACAGAAACGAATTTGATAATCCTAACTTACCTAAAAGAGAAAAAGTTTAGTCACATTAACATCTGACTTTTTTTAAATGGTTATGTGCTTTTTTATACAGTGTATGTAAACTTCTGGTTTCAACTGCATACTATGAAAAATCAGAAAATACGAAGCATAAGACCAATTTATTTTTTTAAATATTAAAAATAAAACATTGTTGAATACTAAATCATCTTCCTTTTTTTTTTTGAAGTATGCCATAAAATATTTCAGATTCTCATTTAACACGTTTTCCTGTTTTTTGTTTTTTTTTTATAATCAAGTGTAGTAATGCAACAGGATTATGTTTGTTTGATTTGCTTGTAAACCAACAATGCTGTGTGTAAACCATTATTTAAAGCAGTCTTTCTTTAAATGACTTTAGCAGTCATTATTAAAAACAGTATAACATGGTCAACCGTTTGGTAGAGCGTCAGTCAAAGAAAAAACACTCTTCTTTGAGTAAATAAAATCTATAAATTTTTTAAAACCAACACTACATAACATTAGCCAGTAGTAGTTTGAAACCCTTTTTTTCTATCTTGTACAGCAAGAAATATGCAAGTTCATCCATTTCCTAAAAAATGTCATGCATTTCCTCAAATATATAAAACAAGAAGCTAAAGCTTTAAAATATTAGAATATTTAGAGACAGAAAATATTTATTTCTAATGCAGTATGCTGTTACTGAACATTACTGAATACCAGCACATGTATTCTACAGGCAATCTGAATCTTTAAAGAGTTTAAGCATTTACAGAGCATGTTTATAATAAACAAAGACACTGTGTTAGAGAGCACGTATAGTGTGTAGTTAACATCCTTGGGAGAGATTAAAAGCCTGGTTCACACCTAAAATTACATTTCTATTTGCAAGTTCAGTGTAAATTTGGTTAAATATAATTAAATAATGAATATTTGCATGAAATTTGTAATAAAATGGGCCAAAGGTCATTTGTGATGAAAGGAAAATGTCAGGGCTAACCTGCTTTTCCGCTCTATTAGTATAGCAATATATGAGGCCGGCAGTGCCGCCCCAAAGCCGGCTGACCAGGAGTAGAAGCGTCCCAACAGCTTCCTGAATAAAAGAGGAACACGAAAAGACACAATGGAAAGAATAGCAGGTCATTATTATTTATAATCGTGAACTACACAACAGGCGTGCTTTCAACCGAGGATAATATCACTGCTGAATATTCATCTCATTTAAATGTGGTCACAAAGTAGGTGAGCTACATTCCATTGTGCGGACCGGTCATGAATGAGGGTCATAAATCCAAACGTTTATCTTGGTTCATGATTTATTTAATGTGTCAAAGGTCTCAACCATCCAAATTGGACGGATAGTTGCGTAGACTTTAAACAGTAGATAGGAACAGGGATTCAAAGGTTGCTTTACAGCTTGACCATACACGTGGGACAGCAAATGTTTCCAAGAACTGATTTTTTTTAGCAGAATTTGGTTGAGATTACCGCAAAATGCAGAAAAATGCAATGTAGAGGCCTCCATTTGCAGTCAGGAAAGATGTGGACTGCAGGATCTCAGGAAGCAGCCTTTTTTTGTAGTAATCCTTTTTCCTTCTCCTTAAAATGGCTGCAATCTGAAACAGAAACGTTCAATAGTATGTTATTCATTATATTCTGTTACTCAGACTTTACTGAGAGCTCCTAAAGAATAAATAACATACTGAGAGTTTAGTGACACAACAGAGCACAGATTCACCTTGAGCGTAGCATTGGCAAACACATTGGTTTCTGTAGGCAACATGCTGACGCTCAGTGCTTTGTCACCCAAATACCGCTGACCTACAGTCTAATGATAGAACGAGACATGGTTTTTGCGAAACTGAATTGAATGTCAACTCTGCAATGCTACAGTTCACCATGAACTGCAGTTTTGCAATGTAAGCCAATGATACATTCAGAGTTGACACAGTGATGCTCCCACTGTCAGATCAATAAAGACTGACAGCCAAGTCATCACAGGCCAGGAAATACAAGATAACATTAACTGATAAATACATGGACTACAGTGAAATACAGCTAACAACCTGAGCTTATGTGGTATGTTTTGTAAAGCTGTGCATCTTTTGAACAATTTGTTTAAAAGAACTAGTAAAATATGCTAGCATATTTAAAGATATCGATTCATAACAGTTCTGCAATTAAAGTACCTTTTCATCTCAACTGTTAAACATTTGATTCACTTCAGATGTTCTCTTTAGTTTCAATCAAGCCTTTATTTATCACATACACTTTCATGTATATATATATATATATATATATATATATATATATATATATATATATATATATATATATAATAGACGGACGGACGGACGGACGGACGGACGGACGGACGGACAGACAGACAGACAGACAGACAGACAGACAGACAGACAGATAGATAGATAGATAGATAGAATTTCTGCTCTAAAATATATTTTCACGGAAAGGCTTGTATAACATGGATTCGATGTATTATTCAAATAAACTATTGTCGAGAAACGACTCTCGGTCAAGTCAGTTGATTCAAGAACGTCGTCCAGACTGACTCGCAAGAACAGATCAATTATAAACCAGACATTAATTAACAGTTTAATTTATGAGTGGTGCTTCGTGACCACATCGTTCGAGACCGTGTGGTGGGGTTTAAACATATAAAGACCAATCAGGCCGGAGCCGTACCACTGAACTAACCAATGAGAAGAACGGGGTGGCAAAATTTTAAGAAGAGTAAAAAAAACAGGCTAGAACGATTCAACCGATTCACTAATTCACGACTCGTAAGAACGATTCCTTGATACTATTGTTAAGTTTTGATATCTATTTAACATCTGGTTTAAATATAACATCTCAAAATATATTTCATTGTAAAAAAGTAGCCTATCAACTCATGTTAAAGCTGCAGTTTCGGTTTGTTGGGAATGAATGTAGACAAACCAGGGAGATTACCATCAATGATGTGCGACAATCAGATACTTTTAATTCACCACATTATTTAAAACAATGCTGTAACGCGGAAACAAAAGCGAACGTGTATAAAGTTCACACAAGATCCGCGGAGGAGCTTTTGACAGTTTGATCCTTATCCGGCAGCAGCAGCAGCAGCTTCCCCTCAGCATGACATTAGTCTAACGAGTTTCTCCTGCACACTTTACATGCTAGTGAATGTAAAACACGATAGGTTGAGCCCCGCTTCTGTGTGTTTATATCTAAATAAGTTATCACCAGTCTCAGGCCCTCGTATCCTCCAACTGGACTCCAGTGTAGCTGCAGGCTAACTGCGCCCTTGCCTCGGTAAATGAACGGTCAGACCCGAGCTGTTTTACTCACCAGGTAGAGAGGAGCATATATCTTGAAGGAGACCTCCAGAGCTCCGGCTGTCACCTGCAGGGTGGAAGCCGTACATGACGAACTCCATGTGTGTCCCAACTCATAGCAGCTATGCGGTATGGACTTACTGAGAGCAGCCATGTTTAGCACAGCACCGCGGGAGCGCGCGTCAACTCGATCTCGCGAAAACGCTTCCGATGGACGCGCGCTCACGTGCCGGGAAGGTAGATGTCAGTGGCTGTTTCAAATTATTCATTTACGTATTATGCAATTATTCATTATGTAGTTATAATTTGATGGTACCACTTCAAAACAAACGAGTGAATTTATTGTCATAATAAATGAGGAAACAAATAACGTTAACGTGTAACATTAGCCGTTGTAGCGTTTTCCATTCGCCCGCGCATCTAATCTACTTTTTATTTTTTTCATCTTCCTATCTACATACATACATATTTTATCTACCCCTTATCCTTTCTACCAGTATTCTATTTATCCAGTAAAATTATCTACTTTTTATTTTCTGTCCATAGTCTGCCAAGGTTCATGCCCTCCATTCATTCTGTGAAGCTAGTCATTTATCTTTCTATCAATCTATCATTTAAAATACTAAGAATGAGACCTCCAAGAAACATTCACGTCACTTGTTTTTTTACATTAACAATCTGTATTTTGGCACTAGAGTGCAGTGTTTCAAAACCACTGCAGAGGGCGATAAATGCACATCTTTTCATAACTAGACATTAGTACAAAAAATGACTCTAAAAACAAAAATAATAAACTGTTAAAGTGTTAACTCAGTTTTTAAGAGCATCACAGGGTTAGAATTATACTGTATGTTGTTCTAAGCCAAAGATTAGTGAAGCAAAACAATGACGCTGACAGCTCAAGTGCCTTTATTGGGACCAGAATACAGCTCTTAGCCACTCAGTTAATGTACATGGCTTCTCCTAAAAAATACAAAAAAAAAAGAGAGAATGGGGGCAGATATTAAATACACAACACTTGAAAAGCTAAGACGGTGACAGGGAAACAAACAGCCTAATGTCATCATTCATCCTCATCCCAGTCCTTCTTTCCTTGTGGAGCTTTGGGTCCACCAGCCGGCTTGGCCATTATTATCTGTGAAGGAAAATCAGACACAGTCAGACACACGGAGTAAAAGATAGTCTGTAGTGCACAGTGCAAAACCCTGTGAAGAAAAAAAGTGCTTTCAGTGCATGCGGCATGCAAGTAAATGTGCCAAAAAGCCCAGATGACTTTCAACATGTTACAGTGAGTAAGAATTTAGTGATGTTTGCAAGTTAAAATAAAATCGTTGTTAATATTTAGCATCATTAGACAACACAACTGTAAATAGTAAACAGAATCATTCTGTCTGTGGGTGTAGATACTTATGTAGTATTTACTATATCATTCTTGGAGTTCGAGGATATCAAAAACAGAATATGTATCATATATGTTAATCCAAACTTCAATAACTAAGGCTGTTAAACTCATTTGGTCAAGGTGAATTTCCACACAGTGTTCATGCAGCCTGGTTAACTCCAGTGGTTAAGCACTCCAAACAGTGGCATGTTTTTGTGCACCTTTGCTATTATTTTGGATTTCTTATCAATGATGTGTATCAAATTTGTCTGGCTCATCATCCCAGCCATCCTTGTCCCAGTGTCCTTGCTGTTTGGGGGCTTTGGGTCCCCCTGCTGGCTTTGCCATAATGATCTGGCATATACACATCACATTATAATCCAAAAAAACAAAAAACAGACCAACAAAAAAAAAAATATCCCAAAAGTGATGAACATAGATGGAGAAAAAAAATGGAATGATATACAAATAAGAAAAGAGATCTAACCTGATCCACACGGAGGACAGTGATGGCTGCGTTTGTGGCCAATTTGATGCCCCAGTACTTGACCAGGTATGGCTCGAGGATGCCTGCCTCCATCATGTCTCTCACTGCAGGACCCTCTCCCTTAAACAATCATCAAAAGCAGCGTTCAAAAAAAGTCTTTTGCAGTCAAAATAAATATCCAGATTCACCAGAAAACAATTCACATTATTACTGTGGAATAATTTAACACTGTAATAATTGTGCTTTGTGCATTTTGGCTGCATTTACACTGCAGATCTTGATGGTTAATTCTGATTTTGTGACTGTATCTGATTTTTATGATGACCTGCTTACATCTTTTAAGTGACTTGTATCCAATTTACTGCATTTACACTGCACACGGCAAAGACGCCATTACCAGGGGAGAGAGGGGAGGGAAAAAAAGAAAAGAAAAAAAAAGCGGGCGCTGACTGACAACTGATAATAAAATAGCGCTTCTCTTTTAGATTTCATATTTGTATTTAATCTGTTCGCAGGGTTTAGTTTTTAAATTATTTTTTGACAAGTTGCTACATGACAATATAAAAGCTTTTTTTAGTCCTTGTATATTAGATTGAAGGTTTGGAACTCTGATGCTTTCATTTCAGAACGAACTTCAGCAGAGTTGACATCATTCTAGGGCTGCTCGATTATGGGAAAAATCATAATCACGATTATTTTGGTTATAATTGTAATCACGGTTATTCAAAACGATATACAGTTGAAGTCAAAATTATTCGCCCTCCTGTCAATTTTTTTATAAATATTTCCCAAATGATGTTAAACAGAGCAAGGAAATTTTCACAGTATTTCCTATAATATTTTTTCTTCTGGAGAAAGTCTTATTTGTTTTATTTTGGCTAAAATAAAAAAGCAGGTTTAAATATTTTGAAACCTATTTTAAGGTCAATATTATTAGCCCCCTTAAACAAACGCAGTGCTGAGGAATGCACAACAACGCCTCTTCTTCCTCAGGCATCTCAGGAGGTTTGGAATGAGCCCCCACATCCTCCGCTCGTTCTACACCTGCACTGTGGAGAGCATCCTCACTGGCTGCATCACCACCTGGTACGGAAACAGCACCAGCAGCAATCGCAAAGGTCTACATAGGATTGTGCGAACTGCTGGACGCGTGGTAGGAGGTGAGTTTCCCTCCCTCTAGGACATCTATACCAGGAGGTGCATGAGGAAAGCCAAGAAAATCATCAGCGACTCCAGCCACCCAAGCCATAGACTTTTCTCTCTGCTACCCTCAGGCAGATGGTTCCGCAGCATCCGGTCACGCACCAGCCGACTGAAGGAAAGTTTCTTCCCTCAGACTATCAGGCTGATGAACACTTAACACACCCCACACAAACTCTTCCATACCCCGCACTGCACACCATCAAGATGTAGCATGCACTGCACTTTAACAAATCCATACTTAAAACAATACTGCCTACAACTATGTGTACACCTATCCATCGTACGTATCGCTGATATCTTGGTATCATCAAAGATGAGCTTGTGGGGCCTTTTCAGGTTGAGGATGGAGTCAAGCTCAACTCCCAGTCCTACTGCCAGTTTCTGGAAGACACCTTCAAGCAGTGGTACAGGAAGAAGTCTGCATCCTTCAAGAAAAACATGATTTTCATGCAGGACAATGCTCCATCACACGCGTCCAAGTACTCCACAGCGTGGCTGGCAAGAAAGGGTCTAAAAGAAGAAAAACTAATGACATGGCCTCCTTGTTCACCTGAACTGAACCCCATAGAGAACCTGTGGTCTATCATCAAATGTGAGATTTACAAGGAGGGAAAACAGTACACCTCTCTGAACGGTGTCTGGGAGGCTGTGGTTGCTGCTGCACGCAATGTTGATGGTGAACAGATCAAAACACTGACAGAATCCATGGATGGCAGGCTTTTGAGTGTCCTTGCAAAGAAAGGTGGCTATATTGGTCACTGATTTGTTTTTGTTTTGTTTTTGAATGTCAGAAATGTATATTTGTGAATGTTGAGATGTTATATTGGTTTCACTGGTGAAAATAAATAATTGAAATGGGTATATATTAGTTTTTTGTTAAGTTGCCTAATAATTCTGCACAGTAATAGTCACCTGCACACACAGATATCCTCCTAAAATAGTTAAAACTAAAAACAAACTATAAACTACTTCCAAAAATATTCAGCTTTGATATTAATGAGTGTTTTGGGTTCATTGAGAGCATGGTTGTTGTTCAATAATAAAATTAATCCTCAAAAATACAACTTGCCTAATAATTCTGCACTCCCTGTATTTGCACTATCTGTATTTTGCACTGTCTGGAGCCAGCACCTAAGCTTTCCACTCATCATAGCACACGTGCTGCTGATGATGTGACAATAAAAGTGATTTGATTTGACAATATATATTTTTGATTGTCAGCAGAAGAAACTACTGTTATACAATGACTTTCCCAATTACCCTAGTTGAAAAAAAAAATCTTAACGTTAAACAGAATTTGGGGGGAAAGGGGTCACTAATATTTCAGGAGGGCTAATAATTCTGACTTCAAATACAATTATTTTCCTCCTTGTAAATAAGGAAAGGGAAATAAATACAATAGAATAAAAATATGAAACAAACTGTGCTTTAAACATCTTCACTGTAAGAAAAAAAAAATAATTATAGTTACAAAAGTCCTTCAGTTAAGAGCAGTGAGGGATTTTGTCCTTTTGTTGTTTGATTAATGATAAAAACAGTTGGCAGAAGGAATATTGTGCACTGTCACTTTAAGAGCAGTACGGTTCGGCTTCTGATTCTCAACTCCTTTGTTTATTACATAAATGAGGGTTAATATGAATAATCATTAAACACCGCATTGACAAGTTTGCATGTATTTGACCATTAAATCGCTCACATTAAGATGACTTTAGATGTGTGTGCTCTGCTCTTCTCTGAAGCTGAGTGCACACGCGCACACGCACACACATGAATGATTTGAATGTACATCAATTAATGATGCGCATCCTGTGCTGCAAAAGTTGCATTACAGTACATGCTTTTAGTCATTTTCACGTTAAACTGAGCTTTGCAGAGCAACAAATGTGTACAACTGAAAAGGGGGCGGTATATAATGCAATAATCGTTTTGTCTTGATTAATGTGTTTTCATAATCATTATTAGTCAAAATCGAAACTGAATTTTCGATTAATTGCCCAGCCCTACGTCATTCACTACGTTTTTTTTAATGATGCAAGACTCACATTGACAAGTGAAAATCCGATCTACTTGCTTACACTGCAGACACAAGGGCACGGATGCGATTCATATCAGATAAATTTACAATACAAACATACAAACAAGGCTTGAATCTAATGAGTAAATCGGAATCCATGTGATTTTTTCCTGCTTACACGTACATAGGCCATATCCCATCTGTTGCACATGACAGGAAAAAAATCAAAAATAATTTGCAATTGAGTCACTTGAACCATGCAGTGAAAGTGCAGCCTTGAGTTGAGCGTGTCAGCACCTTGTCTGGTTTAAGTCTGCTATGGATGAATAAATTACACAAACTGTAGGGGGGGGGGGGGGGGGGGGGGGGGGGGGGGGGGTGGTGTTCCTATATTGAGTTAGTCACTGAATAGTTAGTCCAAATAATTTGGATAAAAAAAAAAAAAGAGAGAAATCAAAAGTGATTTGGGACAGCAGCACTCTTCATTGTGTGATGTTACTTAATTATATCATTTAAATATTAAATAAACAGTCCACACAAAAGTGTTTTACTTTCAATTACTAGATTTAAGTAGCAAATGTTTATATTACACTGGTATATTTATAGATGAAGCCAAAAATGCAAGAGTTAAAACTGTAGGTTTTTTTGGAAACATTTAAGGGTTCTTTAAATGCATTTACTAACCTGAACAATTTTGTACAAAATTTACCATAGTTCAACATTTAATGATGCATTATCAAAATCCAAAGTTGTGCTTGTTGACATGAACTAACAACAAACATCAATAGCGTTAACAAAGCTGAATAAATACTGTAATGAATGTATTCATTTTCTGCTCATGTTAGTAAATACATCAACTAATGGACCTTTATTTTAAAGTGTTACCAATTTTCTTTAAGCCAAAAATCTGAATTCTCATCTTTCATGGAAGCAATCTAAAAAATTCCCCACTGTAATTAAATAAAACGGAGTAGTAATATATGCATAGCTAAGAACTTAATATGGACAACTGCAAAGGGAATTTTCTCAATATTTAAGATTCCAGATATTCAATTAGTTGTATCAACAACCAAATATTGCCATATGCAAACAAAGCAAAATCAATGGAAAGCTTATTCTTACAGATTTCAGATTGTCAAAAATCCCAAATAGAAAAAAATATTTTAGTTTTGAGGTGCAAGGTCACATTTAGTGAACAGTGTAAAATAAGCATATTTCATCAGTTGTTATACCTGGTGTTTTACCCTCTTTAAATGGTCTAACAGGCCTTATCTTCAGCCATAAATATATACTTGGCCACTGCATTAACACCTTAAAACACATTATCCAGGGTCCATTTTTTTAATTTATACAAAGTCTGCTGCCTCCAAATTGAGCACTCACCTCAATATCAAACCCTAAGTTTTTGTTGCCCTCGTGATGCGTGGCGTACAGTTTGGAGATCAGCTCGTTGCCCTTCACGCCAGAGTTTTCTGCCAGCGCACGGGGCAGTGCTTCAAACGCCTCTGCGTACTTCTTGATGGCGTACTGCTCCAGGCCTGGGCAGGACTTTACAGGACATATTTTTTAAATTATTTACACTGTTCAGATTTCGCCAGCAGCAAAATTAAATTAGACTGATGTGCGTACTTCTCCATATGAGGTGATGTGCTTCGCCAGCTCAATTTCAGTGGCACCAGCACCTGGACAAAGACGTGCATCCTGGGGGAAAAGAACTCCTGTTAGTGTCACACTTGTTATTTAAGAGACTTTAATTTGAAGTGGCTTTATGTTGGGTTGATGTTTTAAATTGGCTCACCCTGACAAGGACTTTGAAGGTGTTTACTCCATCATCAATGGCACGCTCAATGTCATCCATCAGGTTATCTGTGGACCCGCGAATGACTAAAGTAGAGATGGCACCATCCTCTTTATCTAGACATAGGAGTGAGATGACATGAGCTGTCTGATATGCATTTAGGTTAAGGACATGTTAATTTTTCTAAAACGACTATAATACCAAAGACGATAAAAAACCCAAAACATGTCACTCATGTTATTTTGAATGGGGGAAAATCGGCTAATGAAACTCTACGTACTAGTGCAGGAGCCAATCAGCGATCTCTATAGACTGACGTTTCTCTCGGGGAGAAGCTTGGACCAGACATGTGCTTTTACTTTTACATTTTTTGTGGTCAACAAACACACTGGAATCTCAGCAAATCCTTGCTTCACAGACAGAAATATATCCACGTAAAGCTTGAAATCTACACCCATACTACCCACTACACTTGAAAACAAAAGTTTTTTGGTTTTGTAATTTCTATAAAATGAACGTGAGGTACAGTCCATCCTGTGAAATGTATATCACATGACAGAAACTACTCAAACGTGTAAACAAAGAGTTGCTGTTATTTCTTGAGGAGATTCGCCATCAAGACCAAGTTGTGAAATACTTCAGAAGACCAGCGCGATCTGACAAAGTATTATCCAGAAGATGGTAACGTGTAAAACGACCATAAATGAGGTTGGTGTCGTGATCTTAAGGCCACTTGGGGAAAAAAAAAAAAAAAAAAAAAAACGCAGATTTAGTTTGATTCGAATGTTTAGAAGCTAAATTATAAGACAGTTGTTGTTTACTTTTATTGGTGATTCCAAATATGCAATGTAATCGTAAGCTTGGCTAACAGTTTTGGAGAATTTGATGTTTCCCCATTCAGACAGAATGCCCGAGCGGCATTTCAAAGATGGCCACCAAGTGAAATGACTTGCCTTAATGGGTACATACATATATGAGCAATTCCATGCAAATGTCAACCTTGCCATGAAGAAATTAGGTTTTCAACAAAATACGGAAACCATTTCAGGTTTTTTGGGGTAAGCAAGTATTTTACAGTACTTTACCAATACTCATAAATGTATCTGTCAATGTTTCAAACTATTATATTTAACTTTACCAAAATCACACAAGTGGCAATTTCACAGCTGTCACATCCATAACAGAGAGACGTCACATCCATAACGACACTTTTTCCTCATACATGCAAAAATGTCAAATAAAATAAAATCAATCATTTTTGTTCTATAGTGAGCCAACTCATATCTGTTTGATTAGCATTGTTTCTTTCGGGTTGTGCAGTTTAATTGACAGAATTTCTGCAAAGTATGTCGTATACTGTAAACTCACAGACTTTTTTTCTCACATCCATAACGCATGTTTATTATCCTCATTTAAAGTATAAAAAATGTTTACAGATTGATATTTTTCTGCTTCCACAACTCTGTGGTCAGTTGTTTTGGAAAATATAAACAGATGTTTCAATATATTGTTAGCATATACTTTCTATGTGAATTTATGTTTTAAGTTTTTACTGCAAATGTCACATCCATAACGCTGGAATTGCTATAATATATATATAAAGATGGTACATATATATAAAGATCTGATGTGTTCACTTGGTTTCAAATAAAAAAAAATCACAAATGTTCAGTGTGACATTTGGAAAATAACAATTTTGACCTGTACTTAATATTTTTTTTTAATTATCTATCTATCTATCTATCTATCTATCTATCTATCTATCTATCTATCTATCTATCTATCTATCTAATAAACAAATCACATATATTCATTTATCATATTAGGGACTTTCACTTTCATGCAAAAAAAAAATAAAAATTCTGACAAATGAATTTGAAATATTTAGTATTTGGGGGATGTAATGTGGTCCTTCAATGATTATTGTTCAAAATGCCTGACAAGTTTTTTTTTTTTTTAACAGACTTTTGGTATATAATTTTTGGCATTTGAATGGCATTTGCTTGTAATATGTGATAAAATGTAAGAGTCTTTTTTGTTTAAACCTTTCCTTAAGAAATTCTGTTCTACAACAAACAAACAAAAAACTATTTTAATGTTTAATTTTTCAGTCACATGATTATTCAGACATTTTTCTAATATTGTTATCAATGTATTTTTGGCCATGGTTCTCTGACTAACAAAGTTTAAAACTACTTGTATTTGAACCACAATTATCTGTAACATTATACATGTCCACGTTTGATGAAAAGTGCATCCTTGCCAAACCAAAGTATTACTTTCTTAGAAAAATATTACGGTCCACAATCATTTAATGAAAGGTAAGCACACACCAATCCACACACCTTGTACGTGTGTAATTTGTAAACACAGGATGAAGCATGCTATTTTCCTTACCATGTTTGAAGACCACAACCTGTGTATCTCCAACCTCAGACAGGTAAACACTGTCACAGCGTCCCATCTCTTCTGGGGTAGGGGAAGTCTGTTTGTCCCAGCAAAAATAAACAGCATTTAGATTGAACACAATGTCTGACAACACCATCTGGTTTATCACGAACTCGTTGCTTCACACAATTGGCCATTATTACAGTCTGGACTCACCAGTCTGGGCAATGCTGTGGCTCCGACAGTTTTGCATAGTCTTCTGAGGTCCCATTTTGAGTTAAGCCTTGGGAAAGAACAAAAAAAAAATCATAAATGTCATACATTTAACAAATCAAAAATATGTTGAAACAACCTGGACGATAAAGTAATCTGGAACCATCTTTTTCTTACCTGACCACCATGAGCTTGTACTTGTTGGCATAATGAAGAGCCATATCAGCTACTTTGCCTCCAGTCACAACCACACTGGCCCCTGAATCCGCAATAGACTTCACCTGGGCCTCCATCAGGTCCTCCTCTCCTTTACTGAAATTCATGAGCTCATCTGCGTTCTTAAGAAGTACTGTTCCCTATGAAACATCACAAAGAATTATTAAGCTACAGATCAAAGGAAAACAATGATAACTGCACAATTTTGAACATCATAGAAAGAAAAAACTGTCAATCATGTAGATGCATAGATAGACAGTATAACGGCTGTTCACACAGAATGCGTTTTCCATTCTAATGTGCTACTTTTTTTATTGTTTTCTAATGTAAACATGGACTTGTGTGACCATTAAGCTCGCGTCTTTTTGTGTCAAGTTGAAAGAACTTCAGCTTTCACATACAGCACAGCTCATCACTGTCCGTTCCACAGCACTGGACTCAGAAGAGCTCGGAAGTGAGGCAACCGTTGCAAGTTTCTTTTTACAGGCACTCAGCCATGTCCAGATACCCTCATGCTCTCTGCTGTGCTTTTTTAAAAGCAACTCTAACCATTGCATCTCACGTTTTTAAAAGCAAAGATGGATTAGGTGTGAATGAGCCCTTAAACAGAAACTTGCAATGCTCACCCCACCTCTGAGCTCTTCTGATTGGTCCACTGCTGTGTAACTGACAGTGATGAGCTGCGCTGCTTGTGAAAGTTGAAGTTAAAAACTGTGCATTCACATGCCACAAGACGTGAGCCAAAAGACACGAGTCCAATGGTTACACACGCTCATCAAAAGCGTGTTTGAATTGAAAAAAAATAGAAGTAGCGCATTGGAACACATTCTGTGTGAATGGCCCCCTAAGGCATTTAATTCAATTCAATTTTCCTACCTTGGTTTCAGTAACCGTGCAGTCAAACGGACAGGAGAACACTGCTATCTTTGCATCTTTCACTGATGTGACATCACCTTCTGCCTCTTTCTTAAACACCATTCCGTGAAGCATAGTAGAAGAGTTCAGTCCACAGCCCTGCAAAGCAAATGAAAACACAAATGAAACTAACATATAACAAAACATGGATTAAAGGAACACCTATATTCAGTACTACTTACCAAAATTTTGCATACTCTGACATTGTCAACATTGAAACTAGCAGACTCAGGGAAGATGGAGACTGTAAAAAAATACATATATATTATTACAAACAAAATTAAAAGGAACTTTGTGACAGTACAGTAAAGCCAGCATGCATTACCGCAGGCCTGTGCAATGAGGTTGGCCAGGAAATCCTCATTGCCGTACTGTTTGCTCATGACAGCAGAGCGGATCATGGCTGTCGCCTCATCCAGATCATGCAGATTCTTGGCAGAGGAGCAGACACAATCAGGCAGAATTTCCAGAGCTTTCTTACAAGCCATCTCATAGCCCTCAATCACCTGAAATAAAAGCAGTAAACGCTAAATTATTAGCCATCCTGTGTGTTTTCAATTCTTTAACATCAGTGATGTTTAAGAGAGCAATAATAATAACAATAATAAAAAATAAAAATCACAGTATTTCCTTTTATATTTCCTGTTTTTTCAGTTTGGCTGAAATTATAACATAAAATATATTTCCCAGAGACTTGCCTATTTAACCTAGTTAAGCCTTTAAATAAATACTAGTATCTCGCAAACAAAACTAGTAAAATAATATGTACTGTCATCATGGCAAAGACATTAGTAAATTAATAGAAATTAGTTATCAAATCTATCGTGTTTTAATAAATGATTTCAAATTGAAAAGAGGACTTTTAAAAATAATAATAATAAAAAATAATATACAACCTTTTTAATCTGATTTAAAGAAAAAAAAATCTGCTTCTGAACTAGGGTATTTTGTACAATTTACACATTCAGAATCTCAAATATATTGACAAACAAAAAATAAGTGCATTTAAACAACTAGAGACACGGTGCATCTGTTGTTGACTGACCTCTGAAACTGAAAGACCCATTCTCAGCAGCTCCTCTGCAAGCTCCAGCAGAGCTCCAGCAAACACCAGAACAAAGTTTGTGCCATCGCCTACTTCCTGCTCTTGCATGTGGGACGCCATCACTATCATTTTGGCTGCTGGGTGCTGAACCTTAAGGGAAGGGGAAAAAAAAAAGAAGATATAAATAGTCTTCCAAATGATATAAATTAATGGATGCATCAAAATTATGATTACTAATATGTACCTCCAGCTCTCTCAGAATAGTTGCAGCATCATTAGTGACAAACAGTTTCTCCAAGTGGTTGATGACCATTTTGTTCATACCTGTATGAAGTTAAATAAACATGAGCATTTACACTACAAAAAAACAATCCAATCAAATCTAAATTCAACATCTACAGGACTTAATCAAGTGGCAAAACATTGTCTTAGGCCCAATCACAATTCTTAGGGATTCTTTGGTCTTAAGCCCAATCACAATTCTTTCACGGTATTCATACAGTGGCCATATTCATCCATGTAAACACAAGCAAACAACACAAACATTAAAACAGACATTGTACAAAGGTAATTCCGGGTCACCAGACTTTTCTGACAGGGCATTCGAATGTCACTGTGGCCCTGTTTACACTGCCAGTTAAAGGTGACCCAATTGCGATTTTTTGCTCATTTGTGACACAGATCGGATCTGTTCTATGACTGTGTAAACATGAAAAAACGCATGCATTCGGATATTCAGAGATCAGTTTCAGGCCTCCATCATATGTGAAAATAAATCAGATATAAATCGAATGTGACAATGCGACTATCATGTAAACAGCCAGATGAAATTTATTGAAGCATTTTGTTTTGTACGTCATTAAACTTGCGACAATGTGGTACTTCTCTGCGGTTTAATGACGTAGAAAGAAGAGCGTGTGTGTTCATCCTAAAATTTCAGACCCACTGCTCCTCTTTAAAACCCACCACAATTTGCTCTGAATGGTGGAGGACACCATATATAAACCATAGGCGCAAGCTGTGATGACGGCCCTTTCCCTCCTCTTTCGCCTCAAAATCATTTTAAAGTTGGGCGAACTTCGCATATTTCGCAGAGCTAAAAGCGAGACAATTTCTTCCATGGTGGTTAGTGTGGCGCAGATGCTACAACACGCCTTTACGTATGTGTGACGTCGTAAATTGTATGGCAAGTGTAAACACATGAATTAGATATAGGTCACAATTAAACACAAAAAAAAAAAAAAAAATCAGATATAGGCAACAAATTGGAGCTGACAGACCTGACAGTGTAAACGTGGTCTGAGTGTCAGATGTGAAAGTATGTTGTGGGACTGCTATACAGGAGTTATTATTAGGAATTATAGATAGCGAAATTGAGCGGGGTTTTTTTTTATCGTTTTTTTTTAAAGCATGACGGTAAAACATGAAATCGGTTATGAATGTAATAAAACATATGCTTGTTTGTTGTAAAAATTCGTAATAATGACAAAAAAAAAAAAATATATATATATATATATATATATATATATATATATATATATATATATATATATATATATATATATATATATATATATATATATATATATATATATATATATATATATATTAGTGCTGGGCCGTTATCGGCGTTAACGTGCTGCGTTAACGCGAGACTCTTATCGCGCGATAAAAAAAATATCGCCGTTAATCTATTCTCAAAGTTAGGTTGGGAGCTGGGTCTATTTTACACAAGCTGTGATAACTTTCACCTATTAGCGCGGATGGATACCTGACTGGTGAGCCGTCTGCCCTTCTGAATCAAATCAGCAGGCTGCCTGACTCTAACTGCAGGGCGGCAGTTTAATTTTAACTCACGGATATTTCATTCATTCCTTCGTGACAAAGTGGGGTATTAGACGCAAATACGGAGAGAATGTTATGGAATTTAATAACGCATGCCAAATGGTAAGAAAAAAAACTTCCGCATTTCGCGATGTGTATGTGTGTGTGTGTGTGTGTGTGTGTGCAGTCCTTTACTGACAGCCGCGTGTGGATCTTGTCGGAAAATATGGCGAAAGGTCCTAAAGACCGCCGTGTTTACTTCAATAATGCCACTAATATCTTTATACTCCACATCTTAATTCCATTTCTGTTTAGTTCAGTGCTGACTTTAGATGGATTAAGGTAATAAAAAAATCGCTGTTTGGAGCTTATGTGGGCCTACAGTTCAACATTGATGTTTAACTGAATAAACAGTAAACACAAGTACATCCTTATTGAACATCATTTATTTTCATCACCAATTATCATAGTAGAACAGTTTCTCAAGCAGTTTGTGATGTATTTTGGAAACAGGAGATGAGCCCCTGGTCTAATGCACCACCTGGCTTGAGAAACCTGTTCTCAAAGACTTATTATTTGGGTAACACACATATTTTGAATGCCTTCGGCAGAATTCAAATGAGCCATTTTAATCTAGATTAATCTAGATTAATTTCAAAATTAATCTAGATTAATCTAGATTAAAAAAATTAATCTATGCCCACCTATAATATATATATATATATACTAATTGGTCTATCTCCTGACTTCCGAATGTGCAGCCATGCTGCCGTTGTAGATGGTGTACTCTAGGAAATTTTTGTACCCCTTGGTTATAAGAGTGGTCCTGAAAAATCTTCGTTTTAAGGGGTATCTAGCCCTTTCCCTTAGCCCTACGCCTTCAAGTTAAAGAGAATTGGGACACCCCTACCCCTCGTTTTGTGCGTTCATGTGAAGGGGTAGGGGTGTAAGGGAAAGGGCTAAGAAGTAGAAATGGGGTTGAGCCTTACATTCATGATAGTATTGACAAAACTGCAACTTAATATAATGTGTAAATGGGGCACTAAAATGATATTAAATGCATAAAACCTCACCATTGGGTCCATAAGCAGTTCTTGTGGTTTGTGCCAATTCCTTGCATGCCTGGATGTTCCTGAAAACAGCTTCCTCAAGACCTGAATAGTGCTGATAGGGGAAATAAACACATCTGTAAGACTGAATGCTGTTAGAGGAAAAGCATTTGAAACATTAAAGTAGAATATTGTCTGATATTAGGCTTCATAATATGGCTTCTACTTGATAAAATTGTTATTTTTTTTTTTTTACTATTATATGCTATTTTTCTATTTTGTAAGTTTAAACTGATGCTGCCACCAAAATGCTGAAACCATCTCATAAATTAACTGGGGTTGGTTTTGCAGGGTTTCTGCATGTTTCTACAAGTTAAATTTAAGACATTTTTAAGACATTTTAAGACCATTATGAATGAAATTTTATACTCATAAAGGAATAAAGGCTAAGAAATTTTTCAAATGGCCCCAGATGCAAAAGATTATTTGCTCTACCAAAATTTTTTTTTTTACAATTTAATACATTTAATAATACAATAATTAATTAATAATTAAAATATATATATATATTTTAGATACTTCTTAGCAAAACAATTTAAATATTGTGTAAAAACAAGCCTTTCTTGTATCCATACACTTTTTTTTTACAACATAAACTTTCATTAAAATAAAATTAAAATGAACAAATGTTTTTAAAAACTATAATAAACTAAATCTATGCACAGCAATCTGTCCAGGACGGTGTCCTCGGCAGTAAATACATGATGGAGCACTTTTAAACAAATGTTATTGTATAGAAAACCATTATGATAAATATAGTTAAAAATTACATTTTTAAATAAAAAGTTTAAAGTTTTATTGAGATGGATTGTTGGTGATTGTATGGCCAGATTGAGTAGCAATACATGAACAAAGAAAAAGACTTGTTTAAAAAAAAACATTTAAGGCCTACAACACAATATTTCAGTAAATTAAAACATTTCAAGGCCTAAAATTGATTTTTGGGATTTAAGACATTTTAAGACTTTTTGAGACCCTGTGGAAACACTGATTTATATTTGCACATTCAGACTTTTTAGTATAATTTCATTAAGGTATTCTTTGCAAATTCTAAATAAGCAAAGCACATTATTATCAGCAAATGAATATTATACTGTATGTATATATACAGTGTAATATTATGTATTCTGTACAACTTTGTTCATGGTCAATTAAATAGTGCTATTGTTGTTTTGAAGTCATTCTTGCATGTGAATTCAGAACGAATATTCAAAATAGTGTTAATCAATAAAGGAACCATGTCACAAGTTGTCACTTTGTTAAAAATGAACAGATTTTAGCGTATTAAAGCTATAACAAAAAAACGTTTTCTTTGATGGCATTACTTTTTTTCTTTAATCATGCTTTAAATATGACTAAAATGTTGACTGAAACACCTCATTTGTATGGATCCTCCTCGCATGAATATTCGAGTGTTCGAATATAAAACCAACTTTACCTCGACAGACAATATTTTCTCGTCAAAGCATACAGTACATAGATTATGGGGGAAAACACACACATGGGGAACTGTATACTAGATTACTCATTTCATTTTTATAGGAGACAAATGTACATACTGAAACAGTGTTGTGATGGAGGTGTGATCTCTCTCTCAGCCTGTCAGTCAGTAGCACATGTCTTTAGCTAACATGCTAACTTCATTCATCCGTCACTTCTTAACATAACCCATTTACAGTAAACCCTTTGCTACTTCATTAAGGCCTGATGTTAATTTCAGCGGTGTGCAAAATAACACTCATCAGTTGAAGTGTGAAGCGTCTGCTAGTTTTACCGGTAGTTGTAGGGTCTGAGGCCCGTGTTCTAGAAAGCTCTATGTGGAATCATCGGGTGCGCACTAAAAACAAAACAATTCGGGCAAAACACTGTTTCAACAGCCTTACCTTCGCACCATCCTTTAACATCTGAGCAAAGCCCGGGGCTTTGGGGACGTGAAGAGCCATTTTGAGCGGAAAATTTGGATATTAGATTGATGCTGGATGAGGCTGCAGCGCACTGGAAGCATGCAGCTAAGAAAGAACAGGCGCTGCTGCGGAGAACAGAAACGCGGATCACTGAGCCAGACAGGCGAGGTAGTCGAGCGCCGATTGAGTCCACGCCACACCCAAAGCAGAACAAGCAAACCATTTAACACTTCTTTCTTAAATTATTTCAATTCAATTAATGATTATTCAATAACAGTATATTTAAGTGTTTGTGTGGTGTTGTTTTAAATCATTTAATGCTTATAAAGATAAAAAGGAGTTTTTAATCATTTGGAGATAATCAAATTTTGTATTAGATATAAAAAAATGGCATGGATGTAACAGTTGCACTTGCAATTTAATATCAGAATTTAAAACGAACAGCAATATTTATTGTTATTAATCAATTCATTCATTCATTTTCCTTCGGCTAAGTCCTTTTATTCATCTTTCATTATTCAAAGACAAGGTTGAAATAAATAAATAAATAAATAGATAAATAAATAGATAAATAAATATATTAAATAAATAGATAAATAAATAGATAAATAAATAAATAGATAAATAAATAAATAAATAGATAGATAAATAAAAATATTAAATAAATAAATAAATAATTAGATAAATAAATAAATAGATAAATAAATAATTAGATAAATAAATAAATAAATAAATAAATAAATAAATAAATAAATAAATAAATAGATAAATAAATCAATATATATATATATATATATATATATATATATATATATATATATATATATATATATATATATATATATATATATATATATATATATATATATATATATATAAATAAATACATATATAATTAAATAGATAAATAAATAATTAATTAAATAAATAAATCAATAGATAAATAAATAATTAGATAGATAAATAGATAAATAATTAGATAAATAGATAAATAATTATATAAATAGATAAATAAATAAAAAAAAAAAATAAAAATAAATATATATATATATATATATATATATATATATATATATATATATATATATATATATATATATATATATATATATATAAATACATACATAAATAAATAGATAAATAAATAAATAATTAAATAAATAAATAAATAAACAGATAAATAAATAATTAGATAGATAAATAGATAAATAAATATTTAGATAAATAGATAAATAAATAATTAAACAGATAAATAAATAAATAAATAAATAAATAAATAAATAAATAAATAAATAAATAAATTACTAAAATAAATAAATAAATAAATAAAAAATTGTTTACTGGCTCAGTAGACAAACAATTTTTTTACTACAAAAGTCACATATAAATTTGTAAATGATTTTATTATATAATTAAAACCTACTTTGTTGTTGTTGATGTTAAAAAAGCAATTTAAAAAAACAATTAAATCATACAGTAAGTACACTGATTTCTCTGACTGCTTGCTCTGATGATTATTGTTTTTCAAAAAAAGTGCTCAAAAACTCAAAAATACTACAAAACCTAACATTTTCAACTAAATGAAAACTAAAAATAAAAGCTCTGCATTGTTGTAGCGTGTCTGTGTGTGTGTGTGTGTGTATGTGTGTGTGTGTGTGTGTGTGTGTGTGTGTGTGTGTGTGTGTGTGTGTGTGTGTGTGTGTGTGTGTGTGTGTGTGTTTGTCCCAGAAGCTGACCGGAGAGAGATAGACATTGTTCTAGTGTAAAGTCATGCCATCTGAGCCATTTAATTGGAGTCAGGCTGGCACACACAGAATCACAGTGCCACTCCGACTAAAGAGCTGCCATTACTCTGCCTCTGTTTGGGCTTCTCACTGTACACTACCAGGATTACCGCCACTTTAACTTTGAATGTTTTACAGCATAAACCCAGAAGAGGATCTGCATACAGACTTCTCAATGGAGTGTCTTCAGCTCTCCTGCTGAACGTTTTGCTGAGACTCTTCTGTAAACACGTCTCTATTGTCAGGTAAGTGGGTTTTTACTGTGCTTTTAGGACATTAGCAGTGAACTTGTGTCTTTACTGTTCAGACAATAAGCACAATATATGTTCATTTCCAAATAAAATAGTACAGGCATATATGTAATATGATTTCATAGTGCAGCCAGTAAAGAAGCATGATCTCATTTGCTGGCTTTGTCTTCAATTGTTTAATCCCTGATGCAACTTTAGGCACATGATGGAAGCGTTTCATGACCCCTAAAAGACTAGTGACCTCATACTTCTCAGGTTACACACATATCTATATACACATTTTATTATTAATTTAGTATATTTTGCATTGTTTAGTTGTTTCGTATATGTGGTTAAGATGATATACAAATATTAATTATTATTAATTAAAATATATATTTAAACATATCTGATTATTTTTACTATAATTATATAGTCATTATAATTATAATATAATATTATAATTATATAATGAGCCTATTGATTTAAGTTTTAATGTTCAACTAATGTGGAACCTTTTATTAAAGTTGTCCTAAAACCAAAACATCTCGAACAGTACCAATATTTTACAATAAAAAAAATAATAAAAATAAAAAAAAAATAATAATAATAATACAATATCAATATTTATTAATGTTTAAATTATTTATAAAATTATATTTATTATTATTATTATAAAATTGTAACTATTATAGTTTATTATTAATGTTAAAAATGACTATTCGTTTAAATTCTGATATTCATTTGAAGTGGAACCTTTTATTAAAGTTGTCCTAAAACCAAAATGTGCGTAGAATAGTATCAATATTTTACAACAACATACAGTATCAATATTTATTAATGTTTTATTTAAAAAATAATATTTATTATTATAAAAATGTAACCTGGTGATGCGGTGGCGCAGTGAGTAGCACGTTCACCTCACAGCAAGAAGGTCGCTGGTTCGAGCCTCGGCTGGGTCAGTTGGCGTTTCTGAGTGGAGTTTGCATGTTCTACCCATGTTCGTGTGGGTTTTCTCCGGGTTCTCCGGTTTCCCCCATAAGTTCAAGGACATTTGGTACAGGTGAATTGGGTATGCTAAAACTGACCGTAGTGTATGAGTGTGTGTGTGTTCCCAGTGATGGGTTGCGACTGAAAGGGCATCCGCTGCGTAAAAATTATGCTGGATAAGTTGGCGGTTCATTCCGCTGTGGTGACCCCAGATTAATAAAGGGACTAAGCTGAAAAGAAATGAATGAATGAAAATTGTAACTAATCTTATAGTTCGTTATTAATGTTAAATATTACTATTCATTTTAATATCTGATATTCATTTGAAGTGGAACCTTTTAATAGAGTTGTTCTAAAAGCAAAATGTGTGTCAAACAGTACCAATATTTTGCAATAACAGAAAATATGAATATTTATTAATGTTTTATTTATTTATAAAATTATATTATTATTTTAAAATTTTAACTACTATTATAGTTTATTATTAATGTTAAATAGGTGACGCGGTGGAGCAGTAGTGCTGTCACCTCACAGCAAGAAGGTCGCTGGTTTAAGCCTAGGCTGGGTCAGTTGGTATTTCTGTGTGGAGTTTGCATGTTCTCCCCGCGTTCGATTGGGTTTCCTCCGGGTGCTACGGTTTCCCCCACAGTCCAAAGCCATGCTGTACAAGTGAATTGGGTAAGCTAAAAAATTGTCCGTAGTGTATGTGTGTGAATGAGAGTGTATGGGTGTTTCCCGGTGATGGGTTGCAGCTGGAAGGGCAGCCGCTGTGTAAAACATATGCTGGATAAGTTGGCGGTTCATTTAATAAAGGGACTAAGCTGAAAAGAAAATGAATGAATGAATGATTAAGGTTAAAAATGATTATTCATTTAAGTTCCGATATTCATTTGAAGTGGAACCTTTTATTAAAGATTTCCTAAAACCAAAATGTGCATTGAACAGTATATTTTACAATAACATAAAATAACAATATTTATTAATGTTTTATTTATTTATAAAATTATATTATTATTATAAAATTGTAACTATTATTATAGTTTATTATGAATGTTAAATATTACTATTCATTTTAAGTTCTGATATTCATCTAAAGTGAAACCTTTTATTAAAGTTGTCCTAAAACCAAAATGTGTGTCGAACAGTACCAATTTTACAAAAACATACAATATCAATATTTATTATTGCATTATTTCTTTATAAAACTGTATTTATTATTTTTAATTGCTTAATTTTACAATACCAATATCTTTGTGAATGTGTGTGCTCTAAAAAGCTTTGCTGTTTTAGTTCAATTTTGTGTTAAATATGCACAAAATAAAAGATTAATTGGATTTACTACATTATTTTGAGGTAACAGGTTGCAAACAAGTTATATGGGCTGAATTTAGGCAAATTAAGTTGAACATTACTAAATTTAATTTGTTTGTTTACATTCAGCCCATATAAATTGTTTCAGTGTATACAAACCTTTATTAACACAAAAATTTGCTTCTTTTTTTTTATGTGTAACATTTTCATGGACCCAGTTTACCCCAAAACGGGCTTTTTCCCCCTAGGAATAAATGATCACCTCAACTAGACGAGTCTCTGCAGATAAACCTGAAGTACAGATCGCTTTCAGCCTCGACGAAACCTCAGGTAACACACATCCAGAATGTGCACATCATTGTTTTCGATGTTTACATGCTTGTGTGATTGAGAGCCTAAAATAGAGTTGCTTCCCCCCCTGTTCGGCACGGTTCATACTATGCGTGACTTCGACCAAAACGGCAACAAGCAAAACCCACCCAAAGCCACTCATGTGGGATCAATTCAACTTTTGCCATCGTTTCCCAAGAAACAGGTGCCTTCTCTATTTTGGTTGATCTCTGGCATCTTAAAAACAAAATATCTACCTAGCCACAAAGTCAACAGTGCTGTCAAAGTGTTTTACAGCTATTCTGGCAAATGCTTTGATGGCAGCTGCTGTCCGGGCATTGCAGCATCAGGTTTCTGGTTTAATACCTCGCTGCTGCATGATGCGCTCATTTGCTTTTAGAACACTGGCCTAAATTTAAAAGCATTTAATACTTCGCGCTTCAACGCTGCTTTGACCCGCGTCCTTTTCTTTCTTTCCCAAAAGTGGAACACAAATAGAAACCTAACATAAACACTCTATATTTAGACTTTTTTCCCCATAATGCCCTGCACGAGTGAACTTTGTGTAATTAATAGCCATTTGTTGTTTTTATTTAGCTGACTTCAAATTTTAAAACATAAACTAAAATGCATTTAGTTTAAATGTGCGTGCATTAATTTAATATGTATAAGTGTTCTCTGATATCTTAAAATGAACCGCCAACTTATCCAGCACGATTTTACGCAGCGTATGCCCTTCCAGCCGCAACCCATCTCTGGGAACATCCACACACTCATTCACACACATACACTACGGACAATTTAGTCTACCCAATTCACCTGTACCGCATGTCTTTGGACTGTGGAGGAAACCCACGCGAATGCAGGGAGAACATGCAAACTCCACACAGAAACGCCAACTGACCCAGCCCAGCCGAGGTTCGAACCTGCGACCCAGCGACGTTCTTGCTGTGAGGCGACAGCACTACCTACTGCGCCACTGCATTATAAAATAATAAAGGGAACAAACCCTGACAGCTTACATTAGGAAAGTGTGTAGATAATCTGTCAGTATATGCATTATTATTTTACATTGCAGTGATTGTGTGCTTGTTTAGTATTACTCATTTGAGTTCTGTTATTGTGTTAATAATATACTAGTTTATTAGCAAAGCCATGAGGTGTTTAGAAGATCAGTGACAAAATAACAAAACAAAAATTATATTTATAGCAAAAAAATATATAAAATGTGCATATTATTAATATTATTCATAAAATAAAAACACTATAAAAACATGAATTTGTTTATTTTATCAAAATAATAAATACAAAGAGACAAACAATGTAATTTTTGATTATATACTGTATGTTCTATCCTATTTACATATATTACAGTTATTTCATTCAAATATATTTGATTATTTTCAATTATAGAATGTATAATATTTTTGTTTGTTATACACTGATATAACAACAATAATAATAATTTATAATTTTATTTATTAACATTAATATACACATTACCTTTACTCATTTTGCATACCCCTTTTATCCTAAGCGACTTTCAAGTTCCATTAACATACATAAAATAACAATTTCTTTCAAATTATATAAATATCTAAGCAAAAATACACAAATAAATAACAGTAAAAAAATTAAGTTGTGATAACTAGAAAACAACTTTTTATGTTGAGATCATGAGTAAATTAAGCCGTTATTACAGGAAAACAACTTTTTCTGTTAAGATTATGAGAAAATTAAATCGTGATAACTATAACAACTTTTTCTGTTGAGATCATGAGAAAATTAAGCCGTTATTACAGGAAAACAACTTTTTCTGTTAAGATTATGAGAAAATTAAATCGTGATAACTATAACAACTTTTTCTGTTGAGATCATGAGAAAATTAAGCCGTATTACAGGAAAACAACTTTTTATGTTGAGATCACGAGAAAATTAAGCCGTTATTACGAGAAAACAACTTTTTATGTTGAGATCACGAGAGAATAAACGTCATGATCACAACAAAACAAGAGAGAGAAAAAATGAATGCATGGCCTCTTAGGACTTCGGTAATAAAGAAAATCATACATGTAAAAATAATAAGGTTATATACAGTTGAAGTCAAAATTATTAGCCCGCCTATGAATTTCTTTTTTTTTTCTTGCAAATATTTCCAAAACTATGCTTAACAGAGCAAGAACATTTTCAGAGATAGTCTTATTTGTTTTATTTCGACTAGAATAAAAGCTGCTTTTATTTTATTTATTTGAACATTTTAAGGTCAATATTATTAGCTCTCTTAAACAATACTTTTTATTCGATTGTCTACAGAACAAACCATCGTTATACAATGACTTGGCCAATTACCATAACTTGCCTAATTAACCTAGTTATGCCTTTAAATTGCCCTTTAAGCTGAATGCTTGGAAAATATTTAGTAAAATATTAAGTACTGTCATCATGGTAAAGATAAAAGAAGATAGTTATTAAAAGTATTACGTTTAGAAATGTGTTGGAAAAAAAATCTATGCTATCCTTTAAACAGAAATTGCATAATAATTCAGGAGGGCTAATAATTCTGATCTCAACTGTACATGCAATCACTCTACCAAAAACTAAACGAGCCTTTGATGTTCGTCCCCATCTGGCCACATTCAACAAGAGTAACGTGCGAATCATGTTTCTGATAACACCCTTTCAAATTAGCTTGTATATATATCTTTTAATTGGCGGTCTGGCTGATGGCTGACTGCAAACAGGCCTTTATCTGTTTTTAGCTGCTTTGCATCATCAGAAGACCGTGAGCCCTCTGTTTTGGACATTGCTGGCATGGCGGGAATCAGTGCAGACAAGTCCTCTGTCAAAGTGCTCGTTAAACACAAGTCACCGCGAAGAACCGCGCAGATACTTAACTTTCAATCTGTCCGTTCGGGATTTAGAGTCCACGGCCGAACAGCTGGCGTCTGAATGCGGTTTTCAGACTGATCTGGAAGCGGTTTCGCGGTGAACGGCAATAATGTTTACAGTAACCGTAAACTGTACTCAGACCGGTGTGAGGGCTCGGCGGTGTCATGTGCGCTGTGGTTATGAATTCACTGATTAGATGGATGTAGATGTCAGCGCTGAGACCTTGGAGTGAAGATTTCAGATATTATCATTCTCATACCAGGCGTGTTGCTCTGCCTGTGTTTTCCTCTCAGAGTTGAAAGATGCAGAGGATCCGCTTCCATCATTCCCCGACCTTGAGCAGCGCCTGCAGGTAAAGTTTATTAATAATCTGTTTACAATATGGCGACATGCATGCTGCAAGCACATATCTGACCTCGTTTGTAAAGACGTACCGCGAACTGCAAACACTGGAAAAGTAAGATAGTAGATTTGTTTACTATATTATATTGTCATGTATCTGTTGTTTAAAATTGTATAATAATAATAAAAAAAGAAAGTAAGATTCACTGTACTCAGCCAGGAACAGCTTCATATCCAGCTAGACATTCATTCATTTATTCATTTTCTTTTCGGCTTAGTCCCTTTATTAATCTGGGGTCGCCACAGCGGAATGAACCGCCAACTTATCCAGCATGTGTTTTACGCAACGGATGCCCTTCCAGCTGCAACCCATCTCTGGGAAACATTCACACACACTCATTCACACTCATACACTACGGACAATTTAGTCTACCCAATTCACCTGTACTGCATGTCTTTGGACCCACGCGAACGCAGGGAGAACATGCAAACTCCACACAGAAACGCCAACTGACCCAGCCGAGGCTCGAACCAGTGACATTCTTGCTGTGAGGCGACAGCACTACCTACTGTGCCACCGCGTCGCCAATAATAATAATAATAATAATAATAATAATAATAATAATAATAATAAAATAATGCCTTAGTAAGACTACAAGATGGCATTAGTTAACTTTATAGTATTTTTATTTTAATTAGAATTTTGCAATAATGATATTTGTATAAATTATTGTAATTTTAATAATAATGTTAATAATAATAATAATAATAATAATAACAATTCTTCTGTAAGACCACAAGATGGCATTAGTTAACTTGTTAGTATTTTTATTTTAATTATAATTTTGCAATAATGATTATAATGATTGTTTAAAATATAGTAATATTAATAATAATAATAATAATAATAATGCTTTAGTAAGACCACAAGAAGGCATTAGTTAACTTTATAGTATTTTTATTTTAATTATAAATACATTTATATAAATTTATTTTATAATATAAATATAAAAATATTTTGCAATAATCATAATGATTATAATTGTATAAATTATTGTAATAATAACAACAACAACAATAATAATAATAATAATAATAATAATAATATTGCTTCAATAAGCAAATAATATTGCTTCAGCAAGACCACAATATAGCACTGGTTACTTTTGTTTTATTATTTTAATTATTATATTTGATACAAAATGAAAATATACTATATTTATCAAATTTAAAATTTAAATAACGACAACATTATTATTCATTATTATTGCTGTTGTTTTTATTGTTGAAATAATAATAATAATAATAATAATAATAATAATAATAATTATTATTATTATTATTATTATTAATAATAATAATAATAATAATAATAATAATAATAATACAAGATGTCAGTGGCAGCTTTGAAGCTTTTACGACAATCAACATAAAATATATATTTTTATTTTAACTTTAACATTATTTTTTTTTAAACATTCACATTCCTTAAGATAACAGTAATAATACAGATAAAGCCTATTATTATTATTGTTGAATAAAAATATAATTTTTTAAATGAATTAGAATATTTTGTTATTATGTTTTCCAGTACTGGGTTGCAGCTGGAAGGGCATCCGCTGTGTAAAACATATGCTGGATAAGTTGGCGGTTCATTCCGCTGTGGCGACCCCTGATGAATAAGGGACTAAGCCGAAGGAAATTTTGTTATTATTAAATACAAACAATTATTCAAATAAATTAAACATTTAATTATTATTTTAAGGCCCATAAATGACACACTTCCTAAACAATTAATCTCTTTCCTTTTTTTTGGCTTGTCTTCGTTCAGCTATGTTATGTTGTTTTTCTCAACAACAACACAACTGCTACATTACGAAAGTAAAATGACTGTAAAATCAGTGAATGCTGTTTCATGCTGACATGAAAGGTTGCTATTGACAGTTGACAACAAGAATATTTCAGTACCACATTTCCTCATAACTAGCAATTTACTGCCACACAAAAAAGCATCTGTCACTAATACAATACACTTTCAGACAGGGATTTGTGTGTGTGTGTGTGGTGAAAAACTAAATGGAACAAACTCTAACAGCTTACATCAGTAGGCATGAACTGAGTATGTATATAATAAATATGATGATCTTTATCAGTACATAAATAATTATTTTCTATGCAATGATTGCATGTTTATTTACTATTGTTTATTTGGGTTGTGATATTGTGTTATAATAAACTATTTATAAAGATTATTATCAAAGCCGTGAGGTGTTTCGAAGATCAGATCAGTGTTCCTTGATATCGATATTTCCCATAAAAGTATCCCTACAATGTGAAAATTGTGCTACCTGAATAAAAACACTAATCATGCTTAACCCAGGAGGGGGAAAACTGGGAGAAGTTGAAGCTCTGTCGCATGCATGATATTCTGTAGGACTGTTCCATGAGTCATTGCGAAAGAAGAAGTTCCTGACACAAAAGGAATTAAAAAAAGAAAAAAGTCAAGCCTCTCAACAACTGTTTCCACATATTGTGTTTCATGTGTTGATTGAAACCAAGTCTGTATGACGATTCTGTGTATATTCCAGGATGTAGCAGACAATCCAAATATAACATCATAAAAAAGGAAGTTCCTCATTTCGTCTCCAGTCACTTAGATTATAACATATATCGTATTTGCCAACTTGCTCATTTAAAAGGGCAACTTTGTGCTGAAGTGTTAGTAAATAATGTGATGCATTAATGTGTTCATCTTCCTCATTCTGACAGCCGGTGCTACCATGTCACTCTTTGAAGGAGTCTATAGAAGTGTATAAAGACCACTGCAAGATGGCCAATGAGTTCAACCAAGTCAAACATGAAATCGCCAGGCTGGAAGACAGAAAGTAAGATTTATAAATACCCCAAAACACAAGCTCAATAGATTCATATGATCATTTTGAGATCACTAATACACTTTTGGAATTTATGAAACCTTTCCTTTGAACATTTTTAAATATATTTTTTAAGAACTGTAATGGCACATTATTTTCTTCCTGTTCACAAGGAATACATTTTAATGTGAAGACTGGAATTGAATAAAGTCTGACAAAGTGTGTCTATTAATTGCTTTAATTCTCTAAAGGATGACACACAGACAGCCTGTGTGAGCAAAAGGATCCCAAGGATGCACTCACAGGCGTTTTTAAAGACAATGCTAAAATGTTTTATGGCCCGTTTCCACTGAGTGATACGGTACGGTTCGGTTCAGTACACTTTTATGGCCGTTTCCACTGTTAAAAGGTACCTAAAATGGCCCGTTTCCACTTAGTGGTACAGTATGGTATGGTACAATACGGTTTGGTACGCTTTTATGGCTGTTTCTACTGTCAAAAGGTACCTAAAATGGCCCGTTTCCACTGAGTGGTACAATTTGGTATGCTTTTATTGCCCTTTCCACTGTCAAAAAGTACATAAAAGTGAACCGTACCACCTTTTGGGTACCCTTTTCAAAGGGTACCTAGCATGGCAAAAGGGTACCAAAAGGCGGAGCTAAATGTGCAGCTGAGAGCAGCTGCAGAGATACGTCACTAGCTTGTGCAACAAGCCAGAATGAAAACAAAGGAACCGCCATGTTAAAAATACACAGCCAAGACATTACACCGTAATACTATTTACATATAATAACAAGCCATAGTCGACCCAAGCTCAAACAAACCTTGTCATTGTCTTGATGAACAGCCACAAAGCCAAGAAGAAGAGCAGATTCTACCCTGTGCCCCATAGTTTTTTACGAGCCCGTCTAAAGCACGATCAGTTTCGCTTTCTCGCTTGCGCTCGCGTGTATATTTGAAATAACAAACTTCTTGAGCTGATGATAATAACATGAGTGTGATTAATGAAGTGCTTCTGACATCCGATCCTGTCAGAAACGGACGAAAGTGAGACTGATGTGCGAAAAAACAAAGGAGAAGGCAGAAAAAACAAAAGAGCAAATTATTTTTTCACCAAACATGAACAAACTGTCGTTTAACTATTATCATCACCTTTTGGACTATTATGAACTCGGAATGACAGAATTACTCTCTAACAGAGGTTACATGTGCTGGTGAAGATTAAAGATACAGATGAGAGGTTTGCACTGACTGTAGGCTATGTGTTGAGTTGTTGTTTGTGAACCCAAATAAGGACTAAATGTGTGCTGTGTGTAGTTTATCTGTAATTGGTAACAAATCGGAGACTGTAAGGGTCTGTATTTGTTCATATATGTTGCATTTATTTATTTATTTTATATAATCAGACGTTACAGTAGGCTATTTCTCACTGTCATTGATCTGCAGTTATAATCAAATCATGTTCATAGAAAGGTCAGTAATGAACATTTATACACAATTATACACAAGTATTTATGTGTATAAAGTGAGAAGTGAATGTGAATGACCCGTACCGCTTTACTGTAGACATTTTCTTAAGCAAGAATGACGTCGACTTTCATCAAGACTTTCTGTCTTACAACACACCCACTAAAAGGGTACTATTGGTACTCTTTTAGAAGTGGAAACGCAACTCTGATAAAGGTGACCTGTATCGACCCATACCATACCGTACTGTACCACTCAGTGGAAACAGGTCATAAGATAAGAATTTCTCTACAGCTCCTTAACTCTTAAACAACCAGTAGATTACACATGGCTGTAATAGCCCAATATTTAATACATTTGATCTTTACTTTAGCAAAACCTTAATGAATTTATAATATCAATATATAATTATCAATCATCAATATATGATCATCAATATTAAAAATTTGACAGAATTAAATATATCCTGATCTGGTATGTTCTGAATAAACACACACGCACACACACACACACATCAACAAATGAGAAGAGACAGATAATTAATCAAAGCTGCCTTTGTTTGAGCTCATGGTGTTTCCTTCAAAGTCATGCTGCTCCACTGGTTAAAATAAGCATGACACGACCTGACATATTGTATTGTGGAATGCAGGGCTTTTTGTTGTTTTAACATTTACACTGCAAAACCACATTTTCATGAAAATGAAAGTGCACTGTGAAGCCACACAACATACTCGACTTTTTAAGGATGCAAACAACACTTAACCTTTGTTAAGCTTTTAAAAAGTACAGTCGTGTTTTCAAACCATATCCCACAGTGTCAGAAAAAAGGGTACAGAGCTGTCAGCGGGGAAGTACCCTATGCTACAAAAGCTAAAGGTGGAATTTTAGTACCTCATTAAGCAGCATAATAAATAATCCTTTTAAATAAAGCACCTAAAGTGTATATATTAGAGCTTTTACCTTTTTTTAACCTTAGATTACTACTCCAATGGCAGCTTTGAAAGAAGAAACATTCTTACAACGTTCTGGCAAGGTTCTTTGAAAGTTATGAACATATAGTCTTCTAGAGTTATGATGATAGAGCATCTGTGCAGAATTATCTGCTCATTTTTTTATTGTTACTTCTCATTTCAGAACATTCAAAACTAACATTGGAATAATGTGTGCAAATGTTCTCCTAACATTTGATCATTTTTATTTCAGTTCAGAGAGCTTTCAGAAATTATATTTTTCATAACTAATGGGACTGTTGGCAAAACATTAACATTGTTTGTTAAGAAAAGGTAGTACCAAAAATGGTAATCAGTAAGTCATGACAACATTTGTTTTAATGTATCTTTATTCACTCAGACATGACTAACTTTACAGCGCAAGAAAACACAGAAGAAAACGACGTATCAGACTTGCAAACAGCAAACTAGAACAAGTTTAAAATAAACCAAAATAAATTCAAATACTTAATGTTAAAAATACAATAATACCACTACATTGAACTGTATTGATTTACATGCCAAGCTTAAACAAACACAAACATAGACATGGCAACCCTCTTTTTTTGGTGCTGGACGAAAATAGCAGACACAAGAGACACCTAAAAGTTACCATGTTTACGACTGTCAATCATTGCAATAAACACTGAAAGATCATTTTAGGTGATTCACTTCCCTATTTAAATGAAACTTCATAGAGTGTATGTGGTCAATGTTACTTTAACCCTTTAACTACCCCACCAAAAGAATTTTATTTTTGCGTTGCATTTCTTAACTTCTAATGTCGCTAGTTAACACACTCAGTGCATTTTTTCAACACATCCCATAATTTCTAAAATATCAGCCTCTACCAAATAGTAGATATGTCGGTTTATGGTAAAAGTACTGGAATTAATAAATAAATATAAAGAGAAAGACCAATTTATTAAAAAAATATTAAAAATAAAACATTTTTGAATATAAATCACCTTTATTTTTTGAAGTATGCCATAAAATATTTCAAATTCTCATTTAACATGTTTTCTTGTTGTTTTTTTTTTTTGTTTTTTTTTACAATAAAACCAAAATCAAGCTTAGTAGTGCATAGAGGATTATGTTTGTTTGATTTTGTTTGTGAACCAACAATGGTGTGTGTGTAAACCATTATTTAAAATGTTTTTCCCCCAACTTTTACTTAAAATTACACGCCCCCCACAATTTTACTTAAAATTACACGCCCCCACACACACACAAACATACACAATGATACGATACTGTAAGTTGCAAACTTTTCATTTGTAAACATAACTTTCAAAGGTTATACGAAAATGTAAACAACAGTTGCTCCCACTTTATATTAAGTGTCTTTAACTACTATGTACTCACATAAAAAAGTAATATAAATATCAAAATAATATATTGCACGTAGGGCTGGGCGATATGGCAAAACTGCAATCTTGATAATTATTTTCCATATTGAACGATAACGATATATATTCCGATATAAATTGTTAATGCTTCCAGATTTAAAAGTGTACCCTAATGACTGAAGCCACAAAAATCAGAGGGTCCATTAAATGGCATTTTTGGACGATTGATTTTCGGTGGCCTAAAATTCACTACATCTCTAATATCAACACACTTTTAGATTCCCTATGTTGTACATTTCTGCTGTGTGATTGGCTTTTAGATCAATATAGAGGAAAAAAAGTCCAGCGCTTATTGTTATTGACATCAATTTTATCGTGATTCGATATAATATCGTTTATGGTGCTACTGAGGTGGGATAGTGGTAAGGTTAAGGACAGATTTGATGGTATGGGTATCTTTAAGGGTAAGGTGTAAGGGATGGGTAAACAGTGTAATTATACATGTAATTACAGATGAAATTACATGCAGACAATTTATTTTATGCAAGTAATGTAAAAACATGTATGTGCATAATAACTGCATTACTAAATAATTCATTTAAATGTAGGTAGACAGTAGTTAAGAGCACTTGATATAAAGTGACCTAACATTTATTACATTTTTTTGTATAAATACAATGTTCTACTGTCATTCAGTGTAATATATACAGTTGAAGTCAGAATTATTAGCCCCCTGTTGAATTTTTTTTTTCTTTTTTAAATATTTCCCAAATTATGTTTAACAGAGCAAGGAAATTTTCACAGTATGTCTGATAATATTCTTTCTTCTGGAGAAAGTCTTATTTGTTTTATTTCGGCTAGAATAAAAGCAGTTTTTTTATTTTTTAAAAATCATTTTAGGGACAAAATTATTAGCCCCTTTAAGCTATATATTTTTTCGATAGTCTACAGAACAAACCATCGTTAAAAAATAACTTGCCTAATTACCCTAATCTGCCTAGTTAACGTAATTAACCTAGTTAAGCCTTTAAATGTCACTTTAAGCTGTATAGAAGTGTCTTGAAAAATATATAGGCAAATATTATTTACTGTCATCATGGCAAAGATAAAATAAATCAGTTATTAGAAATGAGTTATTAAAACTATTATGTTTAGAAATGTGTTGAATAAATCTTCTCTCTGTTAAACAGAAATTGGGGAAAAAATAAACAGTTGGGTAATAATTTAGGAGGGCTAATAAGTCTGACTTCAACTGTATATTTATGTAAAAACTAAACAATTGATTTACTTTACTGAGGATAAAGTTGCTTTAGCTGTAGCTCAGCTAGTAGCTCAGCTGTTCGGAAATATACTGTAAATCAATTCTGTACATTGTCTCCAGATTTAATCGTAATACTGATAGACTAGTGATATATTTGACTTATCAATGTGTGGTTAAGGATTTTCTGTTTTCCACATTACAAACTTTCACCTTTCATTTCAAACTTTCACCACCCTCAAATAATTACTCTCTTAGAAAACAGGTACTTCATTATCCAAAAACCAAATGTTACAGACATCTCCCACTGATTTCGTGTAATTGTGAGCTAGTGAAACATTATGAATCATCTAGAGATCCATAATAAGAAGCATGTTTTTTTTTTCAACTGAAATCATTGTGTCAACGTAGGTACCAGAAGATATGCCATTGATAGTTTCACTTCCTAAAAAATAGTTTCAGGCACACAACAGACACTTATAGTCACCTGTGTGACACCCAGGCCACATTTCATATCATGAATGCATCAAATACCTGCTGAAAACAACAACAACAATAGAAAACATCATAGAATTGATAATGGTTTTATAATGCAAATTCTATGTGAGCATGGACCTTATATACATCTTCTGAAAGTTGAATAAATAAACTATTCACTGTATGAAGTAATATATGATTTGTTAAGATTTGATAATAGTTGGCTACAAAAACCAGGGTTTTTTAAGGGTTAAAAAAATCTATATTGAGAAAATCACTTTATTTTCTAAATCAGAGATGTCCAAAGTAGGGCCCGCGGCCCAAAGTTGGCCCATTGTAACGTTTGATTTGGCCCACCATCCCATCTAAGAAGAGAGTGAGAATGATGGAGAGGGTTGCGGCGAATGCCTTTAAAAGAGATTGTCATTTCTAATTTGACGTAACCTTTTGTTTGTTTGTTTTATTGCTGAGCTACAAAAAAGCAAACTGACATGAAATGTTTCACTTAAATGTTGTAAATGAATCAGATTTTTTTAAATGTATGTTAAATAATGTCACTCGATGAATCGAGGACTATGCCGAAGACATCTGTGAGCAAATCAAGGCAAAAACTAGTGTAACTCCATTCTGTTATGAATGATATTGTTTTTGTTTTTACTGTAATAAGTTTATAGTAAAATATAATGTATGCTGTATTATAGGGATGCTCTGATCGATCGGCCGAAGATCGTTATCAGCCGATAATCCCATTTCACGACTCGATCGGTACTCGCTGATGTGGCTGATCTCATGCAAGTGTTTGTTTACGAGTTTACAACCCGGCTAATGCTGCGGTCACACTAGGGTTTGTGCGTGCGAAATTCTGTTGTACGACGCTGTGAAAAGGGGCGGGTTTAAACAAGATGATTAGACATTTTAAAAAGCAAATGATTGCTCTATGTTTTAAATTTCTGTCCAGAGAGGTCATGTTTTGATCTTCGATTAGCCTCACGCAATAATTTCGCAGGTCAGAGTTCACCAAGCTTGAACTTTCCAATGCAGCGAACTGCGAAACTTGTCGCACGAGCTTGCATTTCCGGTCTGACGCATTGGCGTGCGAATGAATGGAAGTCTATGGTTACAAAAGTGCAGTGTGACCGCAGCTTTATACATCCACAGTGCTATAACACGTGAGCAATGTTTCCAAATTGCATTGTCAGTCATTTCTTACCATATTTTTCGATCTGATTTTATCTATAGAGCGTCCCTACTGTATTAGTTAATATAAAGCAATGTTTTCTAGTTGTTTTTAAATATTATTAAATGAGTTAGGAAATTACCCATGGCATATATACTGTATTTACGTTTGGCCCACTAGCCTCAATCAAGTTTGGTTTTTGGCCATTCATAAGAAAAAACTTGGTCACCCCTGGTCTAAATGTTGTACTTACCCATGCATATTACTAATCAAAAAATAAGCTTTGATATATTTACAGTATGAGATTTACAAAATATCTTCCTGAAACATGATCTTTATTTAATATCCTAATGATTTTTGCAACATAAGACCGGTAAGGGTCACATATTGGTTTTACTGGAAACTGTAATGGTCATTTGTTGATGGATTCGATTTAAATCCTAATTGAATATGTCCCAAGACACATTAGAAAGCAATAAAATGTATTAGTTGTGATGGTTTGTAATGTTTTTAATGGTATTTGTAGTGGCAAACTTTAGAACAAGTGTCTCAAACTCAATTCCTGCATAGTTTAGCTACAACCACCTCCAACTCACTCCTGCTTAATAGTTTCTAGTAGTCTTGAACACCTTGATTAGTTGGATCAGCTGTGTTTGATTAGGGTTGGAGCAAAACTGTGCAGAGCTGTGGCCCTTCAGGAATCAATTTTGAGACCTTTGCTTTAGAACATCTGTAATGGTTTCTGCAGATTTTTTTTTAGCAGGATAGTCATAAAATAGTGGGGTACCATATGATCATGTATAACGTTTTCTCCCCTTTCCTCAGAAAAAAGCTCATGGCGGAGCTGCTAGAGGATGAAAAGGCATCAATGGAGTTTGCACGATTTGAAGAGGAATATCGGATACTCACAGAAGAGAACCAGAACTTGATAACGGTGCACAGTGAACGAGCGCAGCAGCTTGAGACGCTCCGAGTGATCAGTCAGAAGAGGCAGGGCTCCTCGTGACTTTTGACACTGATGAAAAAGATCTGTCACCTCATGGCTTTCCTTCAGTGTACTGAAACAACAGCAACAACAACAACAAAACTGATATTGAGTCAGTGCGCTTAAACTGAAACACTTAATAAAAGTATATTTAAGCTAACGTGGGTCATTTCAGAGCCAAACTTGATCTGAGGGGTGGCCTCAGTCTGATATATTGGTATTCTGAATACAGTATATACAGCTTCTTCTTTGTGTGTGTTTAAAGGGTGTGTTTGTTGACAAATGTGCTTGTACAGATGGAGCTGTGTCTGTGTTATATCATGTAAAATGCTCTGCAGTGAAGGAGCTGTTCTCAGCGAGAGTTTTTACTGTCTGTCAGTTGCATTAAAAAGGAATTAAACTTCTGTCCAGCTATCTAAGTTCAAGCAAGGTGACGATAGATGTATGACTACACACCATTGTTTAGTCACTCAGCAAAAGGGAACTTGGCTTTCGAAATGTGATCTGCTCATTTTAGGATTGTAAAACCTATCAATGGCTGACACCTCCATCCCACACAAGCCGAGATGCCGGCAGTTTATGGTCGCAAAACCAGTTTAGCAGCAGTGTTTTGCTTCCTCCAGATTTATATTTTTAGTTTGTTTGGTTAGTGCAGGTTTCTTTTTCTTTATTAGAAAGATGAATGACTCTATGTCAAAATGTAAAAGCATTTGGTTATTTTTCATTTTTCAAAACAATTTTGAGAATCTGACAGGATATTTGAGATTGTATACTACTGTGTTTACCCATCACTTTCATATAATTGCTATGTATAACCATAACATTACACCAGGAAATAGTTACACAATAAATATGTTTATTCATTAGAATAACCTACTTTTGTAATTATAATTTTAAAATATACATTTTCTGAGAAATTACGACAGTGAATAAATTACTTTAAACAATATTTTATATATTAATTTATATATAAATTATATAAGAATTGATTTTACTATAAATTGTTTTTCACGCCCCAGATTTTTTTAAGTGTTCCAAATGCACAATATTCTAGATCAGGGGTGTCCAAACTCGATGCTGGAGGGCTGGTGTCCTTCTGATTTTAGCTCCAACTTGCTTCAACACACCTACAAGGAAGTTTTTAGTGTATCTAGTAAGAGATTGATTAGCTGGTTCAGGTGTGTTTGGGGCTAAACTCTTCAGGACAGGACTGAGTTTGAACACTCTGTTTCTAGATCAGGGATTCTCAACTGGTGGGCCTCAGCGATCCTGCAGGTGGGCCACGAGATAGCTTAAAGTTAACTCTCAATATTATACTATAACTTTTGGATTTCATTATTAATATGCTATATTAAATTGATCCAAACTCAGCGCAAAAACAGCCTCATGATCGTGTCTGCGACTAGTACATGCAAGCCTGTTCATTCACAAACTGCTGTATGCATGAAGTGAAAGTCTCTCTTTGTATATTTTTGTGTGAAGTATTTAATATATCCGCATAGTTGTCCAAGTTAATGTCCTGTGAGTTTTATAACGGACGCGCGTCGTGCGCCCATGCTGGAGGATCTTGTGAGGCTCAATAGTGTTCCTGCCATAGAATGTAAAATAAACCTGCATATGAGCTTCAGACGCGCTCTGGCGGAGCCGTTTACTGTTCCTGTCAGCAATCTCCCAATAATATCCAGCTGCAAACTCAACCACCATCAGATCAATGCGTTTCAACAGATTTAGGGTGTTTTACTGTATTTTACATTTGTCTGTATATTTTTGAATAGTAGATATTTAATAGTAGATATTCAGTTCATCCAGTTTAAAGCAGAGGCTGGTCTTTTGCAATCTCTCTGTTGACCTAATTTTCTTTGAATCTGTGTTTAAAAAAAATAAAGAAATTAATAAAAAAAAACAAAAAAAACAAATATATATATAAAATAGTTTTAGTTTTTATATATAATTAATAAACAAATAATAAATATATATATATTTTTTTATAAAATGCTGATAATAGAACTGCTGATAATAGAACATAATAGAAGGCACAACAATTATATATATAAGCATTTCATACGAACATTTTAGTGGGCCTTCAAAAATTGACCAGAGAAAGTGGGCCCCAAAGTAAAAAAGATTGAGAACCCCTGTTCTAGATAATACACGGTTAATAACATTTAAGACGTCATTTTTGCTTTTTTTTATACACAAAGATTGTCTGTAAAGTTGACTAATCTGGGACTGAGGAGGTTAAATTATGTATGTGTCTGCCTGTACAGTGAAAACCAAGGCGGTCTGTGGAAATACAAGAAAGTCGTGATGTAAATGATTGACGGGACAGAGACAACCAATGAAAGGAGGTCAGTTCTTGAGAAGGCGGGACAAAAACAATTTTTGGCCATAAGTCACATGACACCCAAGCGAAGCACAAGCGCCTCCTTGTTTTCATAGTTACAAATGAGCGCTTTAAGCAGCCTGAGTTTAGTATGTAGTATCAAATCCAACTTTTAACTCTCCGGTGATATGACAGGTGAGTAGGCTTCATACGAACGATTGTGGTTTTGTCAGAAATATATGTCGAGAGAGACATACATATATTAAAAATAGAGATCTTTAGAGAAGTTTAACTGGTCTTTATTAACGTAAAAGGTCTGAAAGGGTTAATTTCGGGTTTGTTTTGTTTCATGCTATACGCATATGAGTTTTAATAATCACGACTCTGTAAGCGATAATATTCTTTTATACAAATGTCGATTTTTGTCGGAAGTATGCGGTAAAACATACCTAATTAGACAGCATTTTTGTACACAATAACCGCGTTCCGATGTTTCGTTCTAACATTTAAAGCGCGCGCTTGACGTGCCTTAAATGCTGTCTAGGTAGACAGCTCACTAGGTTTTGTTACACAACCGTAATGTTCATTTTCATTACATCAAAGGCGCGTCAGTTGTTTTTACTCGACACTATTAGTGAAACGAGTTCAAATGTTTCCGTTTATCAACATTACATACTTCAGCTGAACTGTGTGAGGCAACTGGTACCCAAGTTCCTTTAAAAGTCGAGGAGTTAAGTGGAAAGGAACAGACGGACAAAATGCTTGCTCATCCTTTATCAGCAAAACCCAATGAGTCAGCAGAGAGCGCGCAGTCTTGCGCCACACACACACACACACACACACACACACACACACACACACACACACACAAGAGCGCGCGCGCACGCACATAAACTCTCATGACTCGACTAGGTCAAATTCTCTGTACACAGCTGAGATAAGGAGCTCCCGTGGGTATGAACACGTACCTATTGAGTGTTACAAACAGCATTTCTTCCCCAGGCGGTTCTGTTGTTTTTTAAGGTCTTTTACTTCCCGTTGAGCGAGTGTGAGAGGTATGACGCGCTCAAGTATTCGAGCGCCTTAATAATAGCAGCAGTGAATGTGACAATGCTTCTATAACTACTAGTTCATTTAACAAGAAATACATGACATTATGCAACCTAACACAAAATTGGCCAGTTAAAAAACAACAAGCTTTACGTTTTGCTGGAGCATGAGTACAATGAAGTAACATAAATTTACTATACAAAAAGAAAGTGTGACTTTATTGTAGTTCCATTCTGGATTTTCCCTTTTCCAGTTCCCGTCTATATCAATAGTCAGTTTCAGAGCAGCCCACTTGAATCTGACTTTTAGCCTACTACAGTTAATAAATGTCTGTTTGAGATTCCAATTATATCCTAAAAATAGGTGTTTCCCAGTACTGGGTTGCGGCTGCAAGGGCATCCGCTACGTAAAACATATGCTTGATAAGTTGGCGGTTCATTTCGCTGTGGTGACCCCTGAAAAATAAGGAACAAAGCCAAAGGAAAATGAATGAATAAATCCCAAAAATAGAATGCAACAGGAAGTAAAAAGTTATTTATTTTCTCTCTAGAGAAACCTTTAAAAAGTTTTTTAGTTAATTGACAGACTGGTTGTGAGCTCTTATTAGGTTAGTAGTCGATTGTCTGAACTGGCTACATTAATTTAACTTATTTTTTAAAGCAACTGTGTTTAATAATTTAATTAATGCAAAAAAAAAAAAACTATATTAACCCACCTAAATTGATATCCACCAATCAGAGAGTCGGAGCAAGCGAAGCAATTTAGATCTTAATCTCTACGTACTTAAAATATTTATATGTATATTTTCAAATAAACTTGAAATATTTTATATTATTATATGTTTATATATATATATATATATATATATATATATATATATATATATATATATATATATATATATATATATATATATATATATATATAACAACTGTAAAAGGTTATATAATATAGTTTTATATGCCTGCCATAATGCATGCTTAATATGCCTAATAAGAGTTGCATAGACAAATATCATCAGTTAACAAATCATATAGGCTACACTTGGCGGAACCCTTCAACTGAGCTCATGTAAATATTTTTTTTACCATACAGATTAACTCAAAGATGTCGGTGGAAAGCTCAAAGTCATTTAAGTTCACCTTCCAGTCGTCTGTGCACAGTTCACATGTTCTGCAGTGTCTGAATGAGCAGAGGAAGAAAGATCTTCTGTGCGATGTGACTGTTGTGGCAGAGAGCCAGAGTTTCCGGGCTCACCGGGCAGTTCTGGCGTCCTGCAGTGACTACTTCAGCTCTCGTGTGTCCACTCATACACCCGAAGGCATTGTCATCAACCTTCCTGATGAGGTAAAGACACAATTAAAGATCTAGAGAAGGGGATGGTCGGTGTATATTTTAGCTCCTACTTCCTTAAACACACCTATCTGGAAGTTTCTAGTATTCCTAGAAAGAGCTTGATTAGCTGGTTCAGGCGTGTCTAATTGAGGTAGGAACTAAACTCTGCAGGACAACTGTCCTCCAGGACCGAGTTTTGGCACTTTGTCCCCAAATTGTGACAGACATATTTTATAAATAAACATTTATAAGACAAAAGAATCAATAGATCTTTTCCCAAGATGGTGTTTCAACATCCTAAATCCTCAAAAGTTTTTAATATTTTGATTTTCATCTATAAACTTATACATTGTGTATATGACACATACATTTCAAAATTGAGCAATTTTTTTTTTCAACCATTGGAATTACAAATATGTAGATACATGTTCAAATATATTAGATATAACCATATATTAATATTAAATAGATACTAGTAGTTTTTCAATAGTACTAGTATTTATTTATTAGACACTAGTGTCTTTTATAACTATTACATTATTAACATTTCTTATTTGACTAGTCTTATATTACTTATGATACGATTAGTCCAAATGGAAGAGTAGAGTTCAACATTTTACCAGTAAAATAAAGATTTTTACTAGTAACATTTCAAAAAAGTACTAGTATTTAATAAATGTGTACTAGTATCTTTTAAATAAGTTGTAGTATCTAATTAATAAGCACTAGTATCTAATAAAAAGATACTAGTGTCTAATGATTAAGTACTAGTAGTACCTAATGAATAAGCCCTAGTAAATAATACTTAAGTACTAATATCTATTAATTAGGTACTAGTATCTAATTAATAAGTACTAGTATCTAATGATTAACTAATGATTACATATAAAAATATGTACTAGTCCTAGCTGGAATACATACTAGTCAAAACTGAAAAGTTGATATCTTAATGACAGATCCCATAGAAATCAATGGAAATATTTTTACTAGTAACAACAGAATAGTTACTAGTCACTATTAAAATAAGTACTAGTATCTAATGAATAAGTTATAGTATCTAGAGAATAAGTACTATTATCTAATGAATAAGAACTAATATCTATTTAATAAGTAGTACCTAATGAATAAGCACTAGTACCTATTAAATAGATACTAGTATCTAATGAATAAGTACTAGTAGCTAATGAATAAGTACTAGTATCTAAAGCATAAGTACTAGTATCTATTTAATAGGTACTAGTATCTAATGAACGAGTACTAGTATCTAATGAATAAGCACAAGTATCTAATGAATAAAGTACTAGTACTTAATGGAAAATATACTAGTATCTAAAAAATAAGCACTAGTAACATGAAAATAGATACTAGTACGGGCTATAGATTAAATGTCAAAAAGGCTTGCCATACCATATATTCATATATGGCATATATACAGTGACGTAAGATTCGAGATCAAGGAAACATGGTTTCTCAATTCATGAGCTTTTTAAAACCTTTTGATTTGTTTTTATTTTTCATTTAAGATTACCTCAGAGGGATTTGAACCCTTGCTGGAGTTCGCCTACACCTCAAAACTTCTCTTCACCAAAGAGAACGTGCTGGAAATCCGCAGCTGCGCCTCCGTTCTCGGCTTTAAGAACTTGGACAAAGCCTGCTTTGATTTCCTGCTCCCTAAGTTCTTTGACAGCAACAGAGGTACATCAAAAGTCCAGAGGAAGTGCTGCAAAACCAAATGTTGCAAATCACGAGGAGCTGAGCTCAACTCCAATAATGCCACTGATGAAGACAAATCACCAATTCAGCCCTCACAGCTTCAGCCTAAACGCAAAGAGCCATACTGTCCTCCTTCGGTGGCCATTGAGGATGTGGGAAACAGCTTTAACAGTGTGAGAGACACCGATTACTCCCTCCTGTGCCCCAAATACCGCAAGTTTCAGATCGCTTGTGGGAAGGAGCGATCCTGTTTGGATGTTTGCAGCTCCACACCTATGTCTCTTGACAAAACCGACGACTGTTCCTTAAACTGCCTTCCTTGCACGAGCAACAAAACACCAATCACTGAGGATGAAGATTCTCTGCTGCCTGAGTGTTCTCCACTAAACCCTGACCCTTGCACAGACCAGCCCTCATTTCCAGCCTGTAATGAATCAGCACAATCTGTCTGTGACTCAGGAGACTCGGATAAACTGGGAATGTCGCCTCAATCAGGATTGGACCACACTGAGAGAGCAGACATGGAGTTCAGAGAAGACCAAAGCAATGGGGAGAGGAGTACCGAGGAAATAGAGGTGGCCAGACAGCTCACGTTCTGGCCGGATTCTGGTCAGCTTTCTCCTTCCGACCTGGGTTTGGTGGACAAACCCTCCGGTCTCAACTGTCTGAAAAGCTGTTACCTGGATCCCCGAGCAGTGGAGTGTCCATTTATGCTGAGCTTTGGTGCGGTGGGTGCTCAACTTCATGATGGAGAAGGGGGATCTGTGTCACAGGGCAGTCCGTATGTACAGTCTAACCAGTCAGGAGAGGACTCTGATAGTTTCGACACGGAGGGAGACAGTGAGTCTTACAGCAGTGAACGAGTGCGTGAGGTGAGGACTGCTGCTGTTTATTAGTGGAGCTCAAATCATAAACATATGTTTTTGTAGTTTTTAAATGATACGTCAAATTTAGCAGTTTGTTGAGGAAAGGTTTGTCTTTTTAATCGATCAATCATCCGATTGTTTTGATGGACAAAAATACTTAATAGAATAAGCATGAGGAGGATTTTAATTTCAATTAAGTTTTTAATTTTAATTAAGTTTTTAATTTCAACACACACATATATATATCTCAAGACAAAAGATATGACAGATATTTCAAATAACACTAAGTGCTAAAAACAGTATATGCTAAATCTGGGATTCCAATTTGTTTCAATCTCCTGTAATAATAATAATAATAATAATAATAATAATAATAATAATAATCACTTTTTCCCCAGTTAACCATATTCATACTTCTTAAATTCTTAAATGTTTTAATTTCCATGAATTTCAATGAATATGGTGCTGATTCTAGACGATTTGTAAAAATGAATTATGAAAATGATTAACCAAATCAAATGCAAATGATTTATAGTAATAATCTTTACTTGTTAAATTTATGACTGACAAATATGCAATGTCCCTATTGTCATTTTATGGAAACTACACAATTATATACAGTTGAAGTCAGAATTATTAACCCCCCTGTTTATTTTTTCCCCCAATTTCTGTTTAACGGAGAGAAGATTTTTTTCAACACATTTCTAATCATAATAGTTTTAATAACTCATTTCTAATAACTGATTTATTTTATCTTTGCCATGATGACAGTAAATAATATTTGACTAGATATTTTTCAAGACGTTTCTATACAGCTTAAAGTGACATTTAAAGGCTTAACTAGGTTAATTAGGTTAACTAGGCAGGTTAGGGTAATTAGGCAAGTTATTGTATAATGATGGTTTGTTCTGTAGACTGTCGGAAAAAAATATAGCTTAAAGGGGGTAATAATTTTCACCTTAAAATGGTTTTAAAAAATTAAAAACAGCTTTTATTCTAGCTGAAATAAAGCAAATAAGACTTTATCCAGAAGAATAAATACTATCAGACATACTGTGGAAATTTCCTTGCTCTGTTCGTAATATTTAAAAAAGAAAAAAAAAATTCAAAGGGGGGGCTAATAATTCTGATTTCAGTTATGTGACTTCAGTATATATATATATATATATATAAATTTGTTGTTATTTTTGATAAAATTGAAAGATCAAATATGACTTTTTATTAATGTTGTTGTTATTTGTTTGTTTCTTTTTGTACAATGCATGATTATTAAGAAATAGTAATGAATGTTAATTATAAATTAGCCAATATATGTACAGCCTATTCTTATGAAATGGCTTTAAAACAAAATAAACATTGACAGGATTTGATAATAATCAAAATTAATACTGATATAACCATAATACAATTTGTTACTGTTGTTAATTTCAGTTGCTGTTATTGTAGGAATTATCCAGCAATACAGCAATTTACATACTGGTCTAATTAATAAAATGATTTTGTTATTTAATAATAAGAAGGACAGATATTGGAAGCACAAATATTGGTCCCACCAGAAACTGCATCTCTTTATCAACTAGGCATGAGCCGGTATAAGATTTTGACGGTATGATACCCTTGGATAAAAATATCACGGTTTCATGATATTATTTTTACTGCTCTAAAATAAGTTCTATTTAAATATCTGGGTAAAAATAAAAAACTTTTCCCCCTTTGAACATAATATATGCTATTTTGAGAAACATTTATAATATTTTGGATCAGTAAACATGTCAAGCTAATTAATTCAAATGAATCATTGACGTGTGCTGTCTTCATTAGTTTCAAAAATACTGATTTATTTACAATTTAAAATGGCATCTTGGGATATCTTTTCTGCTGGACATACTGTTGTCTTAAAAAAAACTTAAAAAAAATCTTTATTCTTCTATATTAAAAATATCTTTAAATATATACACCGTAGGAACACTACTATAGCAGATTTTTTTTTTTTTAAACCTTGACTTTTCCAAACTGTGCTATACCTTGAAAATGGTTAGCAGTCCAAGCCTATTACCAATGTCTCGTTTAGTCTCTTGAATGTTGTAGGTGGATCAGCAAGAAAAACCCTGGCCCCTGATTTGTTAACCATTGGTGAACTCTGTAGCATTCAGAGTCTTTTGAGCAGGCCAGACCTGTACTATCCACTCCTGATAATGACTCATCAGTCCCAAGGTCAAAGTCTGTTGACGTCCTGAACGACAACCTTAATGAAAGCATTCATCCATTTATCTGTGACTGAACACGGAGCGGATAAAGCTGACATAATAGTGTTTTGAGTATCAACAGAGCTGCAGCCATGACTGGGCAGGAATAATCATATTTATGTAGTGGATGATGTAATGTTTTGATTTCTCCTGTTCTCCTCCAGATGGCGCTGCCGCTCTCTGTGGATCAGATCGTGTGTCTGAGCAGAAATGACTTCCAGCAGATGCTGAAGCAGCAGAGTTTGAGCCGCGAGCAGCTCGATGCTGTTCATGACATCCGCAGACGCAGCAAAAACCGTATCGCTGCTCGCCGCTGCCGCAAGCGCAAACTCGACTGCATACACAACCTGGAGTGTGAAATCGAGAAACTGGTGAGTGTTTTTGTCTGATAAAAGCTCAAACTGCATGAAAACAGCACTTAATTTAGCATAAGTGTTTTTTTTTCTTAGCTTGTTTTTCAGTGAACTTCACAATAATACATTTCACCCCCAAATCAAAAAGGATATATTAGAGATGATTTTTTTTCTTTTGATTTTACACTTGTAGTACTTGTAGTAATTATAATAATTTAAGTATATGTCAAATTAATACAATGGAAAATTCATATCATATAAATAATAAAAATCATATAATATTAAAAATGATATTATCCAAATGATAATAAAAGAGTTATGCTTGGTTAACTTTTATTAAAATAATGTCTAAATAAAATGTACAAAGAAAATGTAAAAGAATGCTGTAAATGAAAAAGCTTATTTATTGACTGTCTTAGTCCTTCCATTCATTCATTTTCTTTTCAGCTTAGTGCCTTTATTAATCTGGGGTCGCCACAGCAGAATGAACTGCCTGTTTTAGTCCTATCACATTTCGTCCTAGGTTAAAACACTGCTTTAATTATTCATTTATTTATTTATTTATTGGTGTATGCATGTTTGTACTTTTACTTTAGTTATCTTTTATTTATTTAGTTTTAATTTCCAAAATGAATCTTCATTACACTTAAGTTTACAATGATAATAACGCTTGTTAACATGTTTTTAATGATTAATGAAGGAATTATAATGCTTTATTTCATCTTCATTTACAAGTAGCAGGTTATTTACAGCTACTGTATATTTCTGTCCGTTCGCATCCCGCCCCTTTGTGCCGCCTGGTGGCATAGTCGCAAACTGCCATTACACCTAAAAACACGTTCTTAATCCTTTAATACCGCCGTGGCGCCACATGCAGCGTTAATGGTCATTTTGAAGTGTCCCCCAGTGTATCTGTTGTTTATGTATAGTTTTTTAACTGTTGTTTTTGTATAGTTTTTTTAGTATTTCATTTTCATTTTATAGTTTATTATTACTTGACCTTTGGCTGAAATATGACCTAGAAAGTTTTTTTCATACACTTAAAAAGTGTTTTTAACCGCATATAAAATGATGATCAAACGTTCATGTGTTTGCATTACAGTTTTAACACAAACTAATCTGTTAATAAACAAAAAACTATTAAATAAAAAAAAAATCTAATTTATTTTAATTTTTCAAATAAGTCTGAAATTGTGCTAAAACAGCATATGCTATATCTATGAATCCAATCCTATGTAATCATTTTTACTTGTTATATTTATGACTGACAAATATGCATCATATTATGTTCATAAATTTATTTTGTCCATGTTAATCTGCCCCTATTGTTTGTATGGATTGATGCAAATCTGACTGTAGGAGACAAAAAAAACAACCATTTCTTTAGTATAGTCATCATGGTACTTTAAATGACCTATTAAAAAGATTTCTATTTGTACGTTTTATATTATATATTTGTATTATGTTTGTTTTCTGCAGCGATGCGAGCGAGAGAAGCTGACCACTGAAAGGATCAAGCTCAATCAGTTGAAGCTGAAGGCCTGGCAGAGTTACTCGGGCCTGTACGAGCAGGTGTGTGCCGAAGCGGCCCTCAGACCAGAGCAGCTGCAGGTGCTGGCCAAATATTCCTCTCCAGACTGCCCACTGTCTGCCCTCCTGTACCCCGACACCACACACTCCTCCGGTTCAGGAGACCAAACACCCGTCAGATCCTCAATGGAAAACACTGCACAGTCCAATTCACACAAGCTGTTACCTCAGTCTCATCCCAGTCCCGCCGACGCCTCTGCTTTTGACAAGAGTGAGTGCAGTTCAATGGTCAAACAGGCCACAGAGCTTCTTATCAGCAGACCTGAAACAGACAAATAGCAAATGAAGCATGTCGGACCACAGAAAATCACTATATACTTTTCCAAGGTGCATTTACAGTGCCTTCCACTGATATTGGCATGCCTGGCAATTATGAGCAAAGAATGCTGTGATAAAAAACATTTTATTCTTACAAAACGTAATTTTTTTTGCTCAAAATATTAATAGAAGGGGGCAACATGGTGGCTCAGTGGTTAGCACTGTCGCCTCACAGCAAGAAGGTTGCTGGTTTGAGTCCAGGCTGGGTCAGTTGGAATTTGTGGAGTGTGGAGTTTGCATGTTCTCCCCGTGTTTGCGTGGGCTTCTTCCGGGTGCTCCAGTTGCCTCCACATTTCAGACACATGCGTTATAGGTGAATTGAATAAACTAAATTGGCCATAGGGTATGTGTGTGAATGAGTGTGTATGGATGTTTCCCAGTACTGGGTTGCAGCTGGAAGGGCATCCCCTGTGTAAAACATATGCAGGATAAGTTGGCGGTTCATTTAGCTGTGGCACCCCCTGATGAATAAAGGGACTAAGCCGAAGGAAAATAAATGAATGAATATTAACATAAAAACTGAATGAATCTTTGTTTGTTTTTGGACGAAGGGGATCAAATGTGAGACTTTTAAGAGCATTATGAATTAAATTCAAGACCTATAATTCACAATGCCGGTCTTATTTTTAGCAGTAATACTGAAAATTATATTTGGGTTACCAAAAGAAAGAACACCACCAACATTCATTCATTTATTCATTTTCCTTCGACTTAGTCCATGGTTTATCAAGGGTCAACTACACCACCAAATAAAAGAAAAGAAAAAGCACTGTGGGAGTCTTTCAATGAGTTTTACAAGTAAATTTCCATAGACGTAATAAAATTAAGACCTGATTAAAATAAAAAAAAGACCTAGAACTCAATACTTCAATGAATTTAAGATTCTAAAGAGAATTTAGATTAAAATGTTTTTACTTTTTGTTTTAGTTTTTTTAAAATCCCCAAAAAATCTAAACTAACCACATGATTTAGTTAGCTCACATGGCCAATTTTGTGGTAAACAATTAATCTGTGCATGTCATTAAGAACAAAAAAATTTGAAATCTGTAAAAGCACTTCTGTTTTTTTCAATTCATTTGTCCGATTACATACATTTTAGCAAATGGGCGTGGCTAACATTTAACCATGCCCCTCCAACTGTCAGTTTTGACAACAAACAGAAATGGTGAGCAGAAGGAGACTGTTAGGTCAAAATAAACCCTTTCCCCAATCTTTCTGAATGAAATGCCTACTTTACTACATCCAATCAGCTCGCGGTATAAAAAACAAGCCACGCCCACTGTTGTGTCATTTAATATACCTTTCTCTAGGACCTGCGTCACAATACGGAAAAAATAACAGCCGCAGCTTCCGGTTCATGGGGACTTTAAGACCCAGAGAGTAGAGGCTTTTTTCTTATTGAAACCCTTCCAAACAATTTGTGGTTATATTGGATTGTCATTTTGGAGATTTCTGCAATTTTCCAGCTGTGAATTCTTGGTAGATTATTCGGAAAAGATAGACACGTCAGGACATGGCGAATAATCGAGAACAATTTTCATGCACATTTTGCCACTAAACTCATTTGTAGTCAATCTCCAGCACATTCTTTCAGACGGAGCAGCATTTACCACACAGAGGAATAGTTCACTGACAAGCTACGCAAAACTGTGTTCCAAATCTAAATCCATTCAATCAGACAATCGACATAGTTGTTCTGTGATTTAAAAAAAACAGCTGTTTGTGTTCTCAATGAACTACAGCTCTGTGTAGTAAATGCTGCAGGTGAAATGGCCACATATAGCATGTTTTTACTCGAAACTTACTAACTTCAGTTGAGTCTTTGAAATAATCGTTCTGTGAGATGATTCAGTGATTATTAGTCACTCTGAGCCAATGAAAGCAACCGAATCTTCTATTTATAAAACAATTATGGGGATTTCCTGGGTTTCTTCTTTGTGGGTGTTTGGAGTTTCAGCATGAGAGCACCATCTGGCTGTCAGAGAAGAAATACTGTGCAATCATATGTGCATGAAAATCGCCCTGTTGATGGGAATGGCTATTTTGTGTGTTTTTGCTGTTTTCTTATAGCTACTTTTCTATTTGTTTCCAGTCACAGCATGATTTGATTGACTTAATTAGTTGAATGAATGAGTGAGTTTGGTTTTTGTGTTTCCTCATACACTGTTAAACCTAAAAAGTTAAGGTAACAAACCATTTAAGGAAACCGATTGCTACAAACTATTTGAGTTCAAAAACTAATCCTAATGAGTACTGTCAACTTAATCCATTTGAGTAAAAGAAGCAATTTGAGCACAGTAAAACCCAAAAAATGAAGAGAACTAAAACCAACTGAGTTCTGTAAAACCCAATGAGTTAAGATAACTCAAACCGTTTGAGGAAACCGATTGCTACAAACCATTTGAGTTAAAAAACTAAACTTACTCCATTTTAGTTGAAGTAATGAGGCATTTAATTAACTCGTTACCTTTAACACCGAGTTCAAAACTCTTTTCAAATGAGTAGAATGAACTTTCAGTCAATTTTGAGTTAAGTACACTCATTTCTTTTGATAAAGTTGACTGCTGGGTTTCACAGTGTATGTGAAACTGGAGGTCATTGTATTTCCTCTTCCTCATCTGCCATGTGCACTAAGTAAAACATCAATACTTCAAAATATTTTGCTAATATGAATTTATAGGTCTACCAATATTTGTGGCACTCTTTTATTTATCAGATTTGTTTTTTGATAAAAATGTGCAATTGTTTGTTCTCAATGAGAGCAGAGTTCATATTCTGAGCAAAATATCCGAAGGTTAAACACTAAAAAAACGCAACAGTCTTTGCTCATATTTATTTATCAAGGCTGCCAATATTAGTGGAGGACACTGTATAAATAAGTGACATCACTACTGCCCTCACAGTCGTACGTCTTATTTTATATATATTTTTTATTTAGCATTCAGTTTGTGTTTGTCAGTGTTCAATGAAGTATTCCTTTATCTTAAATGATCATATTATATAGCACATACAGTTGAATTCAGAATTATTAGCGCTGCTGAATTATTAGCCCCCCTGTATATTATTTCCTTAATTTCTGTTTACCAGAAACATTATTTATTATATCTTCAACACATTTCTAAACATAATAGTTTTAATATCTAATAGCTGATTTTTTTTATCTTTGCCATGATGACAGTATATAATATTTTACTAGATATTTTTCAAGCTTAAAGTGCAATTTAAAGGCTTAACTAGGTTAATTAGGCAAGTTAGAGTAATTAAGCAAGTCATTGTATAAGGATGGTTTGTTCTGTAGACAATCGAAAAAAAAGTATTGCTTAAGGGGGCTAAAAATATTGACCATAAAATGGTTTTAAAAAATTAAAAACTGCTTTTATTTTAGCCAAAATAAAACAAATAAGACTTTCTCCAGAAGAAAAAAAATATAGGAAATACTGTGGACAATTCTTTGCTCTGTTAAACTTCATTTAGGAAATACTTTAAAAAGACAAAAAAAATTCTAAGGAGGGCTAATAATTCTGACTTCAACTGTATATAACGCACATGTCCCCAAACAACCTCTTATCTTTATGAAATCAGCTCAATTCACAGGATTGTTTTTGGACTCAGAGCACAACAAACCTCATCATACAGCTCAATAAAGACATTTTTTCTTCTCAGGGGACGTGATGCTAGTGGACCGTACTGTGCCGTAGTCTGTGCCACTCAGTTAAAAAAGAGACCAGGGAATCTCAGGTGTTCAGAAGTGCACTAATGTTGATTTTTTTTTCCATCAGTTGTGGCAGCAGGGGAATCCAACAGTCAATTGTAAACAAAAAATAATAATTAATAATTGTGTATGTAGCCTTTTTCTAATTTTGTGTGGTTATATATTGATTTTGTGCTAACATTTTGCATGGGACCAAATGATATTATTTTAGTAAAAAACAAAAGGTTGTTAATAAATGAATTATAAATATTTGTACATTTGAAATAAACTTCTTTTCATTTTTAAGAATAACTGCACAATGTATTTACTGTTCATTTTCTTTTATTGTTATGTTTATGCGCTTTTAGCTTCAGTTGAAAACCTTACAAATTCTGGTACGAGAACTAAAAATAACAAATATTAATAAATGCTATTGTACCCATCCTGGACAAGCCCCCATGTGTAACCCATCAGGCAGGCAGACCAGGTGCAGTAGCACTGGTGGGTTATACTTGGGGGCTCGTCCGGGATGGGAGTGAGGTTTAGGGGGCTGAGTGTAACGGAGGCCTGCTAGATAAGTGGTATGCAGTGCTAAACCTCATCCCTCTGACCTCAAAAAGTGCTCCAGCGACAGATGCTAGAGGACATGTTCTTTAGCTTCCTTGTTAGACCAACCGACTTATTTACAAAACCGCCGTTTCGATCCCAGCTCAGAGTGGGTTGCATAGTGGTGGGTTACACTATGTTGTAAATAATGCTAAAATAACTCTTATCAAACTTATCATAAAGTGAAACATTAAAAAATAATTGTTAATAAAAAGAATCCATTTTGAACAATAAAATGTGTTTGTTGTTCAATTATGTTGATGTTTATGTGCTATTAATGGACTTAAAATCTGAAAATAATTAACTTGTTTTTAACTGAAACAATTACAAATGATGTGTTTATTAAACTAAAGCTGAGATAAAATATTGGCAAAAGTAAAAGTAAAAGAACATGAGAAATGTTCTGTATTGTATTTAGTGTTTATTGTATTTAGTCATTACGATGCCAGTAATGACTAAATACAAATGAAAAATAAGCTCTAATATAAGAAATGCTGAAATAATTACATCTATTTTATAAAATATTAAATTACATTTAAATTAACATAATTAAAATAAATGCTAATAAAATGAATTATGATCATTTGTAAACTGAGAATTGATTTATTTATCGTTCTCCTCCCTTTTAATGCATGTTAATCAGGTTTGAGAGTTTAAAAAACAAACAAAAGAGATTAAAAAATGAAATCCACCATTTTAATTGTTAATTAAATCTGTTAAAAATCATTTTGATTGAGATGAAGCACTTTAAACCACTTTAAAGTATCAAACAGATTATAGATATCTTTTAAAATTGTTCAAATAACATTAAAACAACTCAAATAATTTATGTTTAGCTAAATAAAATACAGCTACACATTAGATTCTTAAAATATTTATATCTATAATAAAACTAACTAAAAACATTAACAATATAGTAATAACAATTAATAAACATATTACATTCTAAAATAGTATAGAAATAGGACTAACAATAAAAGAACTAATAAAAGAGGATACAAATTATTTACCCACAAAAGAGTCGTAATCGTGCTAAGGTGTTGTTAAGTTGTCGAAATATTCACTTAAATTCTAATAAATTAGTATTTAATAATCAAAGCCATTTTAAAAGTTTTTGAACCACACGAAGGCTTTGGTTATGTGCAGTGTTGCGTTTCTACCGACAGATGGCAGTAGTGCTCACAGAATCCCTTCACGCTTGATAAAGTGCGACAATAACAGCACCTGTAGCGCGTCTGAGATCTGTAAACACGCTCCACTCGAAAACGAGGACAGCCTGAAGATGAATTCGGGAAATAATTTCATATAACAATCTGTGTTTTCTCTGATCTGAGACCGAGCGCGGGGATAATGTCGGCCTGTGAGGCATTTTTCATCATTTCAATCACCGTGATGGATGGACGGTGTCAGATCAGTATGTTGATGTTTGTGTTTTCAGTTCTTCTTCTGCCTTCAGACAGACAGCCGTCGGATATCACTGATCTCCATATGACTTTTTTTTTGGTATCTCACTTTCTCACTCGTAATTTTGCTATGCTTTTTTTGCACAGCGGCTTCATTTTCACATCATAACCTTGCATAGAAAAGCAACACAGCACGATAGGCTTATAATCGAAGAATAAATCATTTGAGAGAGAAGGTAAGCTGTGCTGCTGGATGTGGGATTCAACATACAAACACAAATCCTTCTGAGGCCGTAAAACACACTGGATTTAAAGCCTCTCTTTCTTAAAGGGGCCGTTCATCCTCAAAATAAAAAAATAAACACACACACACACACACACACACACACACACAATAAGCTTTGTTAAATTATTCGAAAGAATTCAATTAATCAATTACTTTCACTTTCCTTCAGCTTATTCCCTTTATTTTTAATCAGGGAAACCCCAGTGCTGGGAAACACACTCTCCCATTCACACACACTATAGCAGGGGTGTCCAAACTCGGTCCTGGAGGGCCGGTGCCCAGGAGAGTTTAGCTCCAACCCTAATCAAACACACCTGAACCAGCTAATCAAGCTCTTACTAACTATACTAGAAACGTCCTGGCAGGTGTGTTGAAGCAAGTTGGAGCTAAACTCCCCAGGACACCGGCCCTCCAGGACCGAGTTTGGACACCCCTGCACTATGGCAATGATCTCAAACTCAATTCCTGGAGGGCCACAGCTCTGCACAGTTTAGCTCCAACCACCACCAAATCAAACCTGCTTAACAGCCTCTACTCTGTAGTAGTCTTGATTATTTTGATCCGCTGTTTGATTAGGGTTGGAGCAAAACTGTGCAGAGCTGCTGCCCTCCAGGAATCCAGTTTGAGACCTATGCACTATGGCAAATTAACTTAACTATCCAATCCACCTATACTTGCAAGTCTTTGGACTATTGGAACCCGAAGCACCCACCCACACGAAAACAGGGAGAACTTGCAAACTCCAGACAAAATGTCATTCTGGGTCAGAACTTGAACCAAGTCCCTTTCTGTGAGGCAACAGTATTAACTACCGAGCAACCAGTTTATTTATATAATAAAGTTAGTTAATATACAATGAATCCAAACCGGGTATCACTGTGGCGCAGTGGGTAGCACGATCGCCTCACAGCAACAAGGTCGCTGGATCGGGCCCCAGCTGGGTCAGTTGGCATATCTGTGTGGAGTTTGCATGTTCTCCCTGTGTTCGCGTGGGTTTCCTCCGGGTGCTCCGGTTTCCCCCACAGTCCAAAGACATGCGCTATAGGTGAATTGGATAAGCTAAATTAAATACAACCGTAGTGTATGTGTGTGAATGCAAGAGTGTATGGGTGTTTCCCAGTGTTGGGTTGCAGCTGGAAGGACATCTGCTGCATAAAACATATGCTGGATAAGTTAGTGGTTCATTCCGCTGTGGCGACCCCTGATTAATAAAGGGACTAAGCCGAAATGAAAATGAATGAATGAATAAATCCAAACCTGCATGATTTCTTTTTTTTTCTCCAAAAAGAAGATGCTTAGCAGAATTTCCAGGCTGTACTTTTCAGAATCAGTTTTATTGCCAAGTGTGCTTCACACACACACGGAATTTGTTTTGGCAACAGAAGCTTCTTTTCTGTACAATAAGTGGAAAAGAACATTAATTTATTGTTTTCATATTCATTGTTTCATGATTATTTTCTAATCCATTGATGAATACCGTTGAAACAATAATCATTCAGAAATTGCAAGTACATTTTAAAAATTGTTGGATAACATCAAGTAACACTTTAAATTAATCATGATATTTTGAGGTAGAAAAATGTCAATCTTTTCTTATAAATTCATTATATATTTATTCTACAAAATAAAGATACAATAAAAACATACATAAAATCCAAACTCATCACTTCACTTCTGCTGTAGAGCTCAAAATGAGATGTTTATCAAAATGTTCAGGCTGTACTATGCAACTAAACACATTTTATGAAAAAAAAATGTACTTATTTTTTACTTAACACAGAAAAAAAATGACAGTAGAAAGAACCTTTACTGTATTATTAATTGACATTTTCTAAAAATTGCGTGTAGATTCAACCAAATAGTCTTTGGACTATTGGAAACTGAAACACCCACAGGAAACCCAAACGAAAACAGGGAGAACTTGCAAATCCCAGACAAAAAGTCATTCTGGGTCAGAACTTAAACCAAGGCCCTTTCTGTAAGGCAACAGTATTGACCCGAGCCAGCAGTTTAGTTAAATAATGAAGTTATTTAACATACAATGAATCCAAACCCACATGACTTCTTTTGTTTTCAAAAAGGAGATGCTTAGCAGAATTTCCAGGCTGTACTTTTCTGTACAATAAAAGTGAAAAAGACTAACACTAATTTTATCACAAAAAAAAACTTTTTAAAATGTAAAAAGTTAAATGATTTATGTTCATATTGTTTTCATATTCATTGTTTCATGATTATTTTCTAACCCATTGATAAATACTGTTGAAACAATTTTCATTCAGAAAAAAATTAGTTACAAAAATAATTTGATAACGTCAAGTAACACCTTGAATTAATCATGACATTTTGAAGTAGAAAATGTCAATATTTTCTTGCAAATTCATTATATATTATTTTATTCAACAAAAATAAAGATACAATAAAAACATACATAAAATCCAAACTCATCACTTTAATTTTGCTGTAGAGCTTAAAATGAGATGTTTATCAAAATGTTCAGGCTGTACTATGCCAGTAAACAAAAAAAGAAACAACCTTTACCATATTATTAATTTACATTTTCTAGAAATTGCTAGTAGACTTAACCAAATAGTCTTTGGACTATTGGAAACCGAAGCACCCATAGAAAGCCCACACAAAAACAGGGAGAACTTGCAAACACCCCACAGAAAGGCATTCTCGGTCAGAACTTGAACCAAGAACCTTCTTCCTGTGAGGCAACAGTACTAATTACAGAGCCACCAGTTAAGTTACTTATTTAATAAAGTTATTTAGGATACAATGAATCCAAACCCACATGACTTTTTTTTTCATAAAAGACAAAAAAGAGATGCTTAGCAAAATTTCCAGGCTGTCCTTTTCTGTACAGTAAAAGTGGAAAAGGACACTAATTTTGTCACTAAAAAACTATATTTATGTTCCTTTATTTTTTCATGATTATTTTCTAATCCATTGATAAATGCTGTTGAAACAATTTCCATTCAGAAAAAATAATTACAAAAATAATTGGATAACATCAAGTAACACCTTGAATTAAACATGACATTTTGAGGTAGAAAATGTCAATCTTTTCTTGTAAAATTCCTTATATAATACATTTATTCTACAAAATAAATCCAAGATACAATAAAAACATACATAAAATAATCCAAACTCATCATTTTACTTCTGCCGTAGAGCTCAAAATTAGATGTTTATCAAAATGTTCAGGCTGTACTATGCCAGTAAACAGATTTTATGAAAAAAGTAACTTTCTTTCTCCACACTGAAAAAAAAATACAGTAGAAACAACCTTTACTGTATTATTAATTTACATTTTCTAGAAATTGCTTGTAGATTCAACAAAATTTTTAAAGAAAAAAAAAATCCCTGCAAAACGAACTCCATTTTTTTTTATTTAAAACATCGAAGTGTCTTTTTTTTCAGTGCACTGCAGAAAAAGTCACGTGGGTTTAGAAAGGCACAAGGGTCAACAAATTGTGATGGGTCAAAATTTCACGCTGTTGGCCTGTTTCAAAGAGTACAACCTCTAGTTTGGTAAGACACGAAAGAGAGAAGAGGTCTTGAGTGAAGGACACAGTTGCATCCCTCTGTGAGACAAATTGATTTGCTGGACGATCACCGGATGTGACTTTCCTTTACGTCCAGGTGCAATGGCTTTATTGTATTTCCTTTTAAGTCCATCACTGCTGTGACATTCAGGTGAGATCAGCAGTGATGAGAGAAATGTTGTATGCACATAATCTGTGACCTCATTCATTCAAGATTACAATGTAGAAAAAAAAAAAGAGAAGAAGAGAGGAACGGCTTGCGGGTTTTTGATTAGGAGTTATGAGGTTAGCAGATTAGGGACAGGGAAAACGGTATTACGGCAGTCTAAACCGAATCCCAGAATTAATCAAAATACCAAAAAGAAGAAGAAAAAAACCTTAAGCTGGCAGTAAACATCATCACATTCAGCAGCACAGTAATATTATGCCATCTGTGTGGATTTGAATAAAAGCTCTTATTCACTGATGCGCTACAGAAATGCAGAGATACGATGCTGATATTTGGTGGGTGTGAGTCAGCAGTACTTTGGTGAAATTCGCTTAATTTCCATGTTTTTCAGATTAACACAAGCTCACCTCCATAATCCCGGTGGTGTCTCGTCGATGACAGGAATGATGAGCTTGATCTTGAGAGTGTGTGGATGATTCTTTATGCTGCTGAATTTCTGAAGGTCATTTAGCTAACAGCACACACTAAACACCATCTTGACCTCATAGACTGAAGGATCTTGAGGTCTTTTTCTGCAAAACAACATCATAAAGAAGCTCAATCAAAAAAAATTAGGAATAATTTGGCTAGAAATGAAGATTTGATGTCAATTTACTCACGCTCAGATGTACAGTTTTGATCTTCAGTAGACCATTTTGATCATTTAGTGGGTGTGAGTCAGTGATACTTTAGTGAAATTCGCTTAATTTCCATGTTTTTCAGATTAACACAAGCTCACCTCCATAATCTCTGTGGCATCTCGTCGATGACAGGAATGATGAGCCTGATCTCGAGAATGTGTGGATGATTCTCAATGCTGCTGAATTTATGAAGGTTATTTAAGTAACAGCACACACTGAACACCATCTTGACTTCATAGACTGCGAGATCTTAAGGTCTGTTTCTGCAAAACAACATCATAAAGAAGCTCAATCAAAGGGACAGTTCAGCCAGAAATGAAGATCTGATGTTAATTTACCTACCCTCAGTCTTCAGTAGAACATTTTGATCCTCAGTGATTGGCACTTTAAAATTCAGAGGTAGAACAACATTAATAACCATGACTTCTGATGATGTGTTGAGGTTTTATGAAGTAAAAATGAATGGGTGGTGCAAGAAATCGAGTAATACTTACAATATTTTCACCTTTAAATCCCCAGCAAAGGAGAAATCAGATTTGATAAACTAGTTCTTTTTAGATCACTGTTTTCTGGCTCAAACAACAGATTTACCAGTTTGTTTTACGCAACTACACAAGGTAGAGTAAATACGTAAGAGATTAAGTTGAAGCCAAATATTAGTTTTGTTAAGCCTTTATGTGTTTGTTGACTCTCAAATTTTCTGTAGCTGTTAACTTGCAATTGATGAATCCAAATAAAAATCTTCTTTGAAGCAAGAGACATATATAGCTTGTTTGCACTGAACGGTACAGTTCGTTACAGTACCGTTTCCACTGTCGAAATTGTCAATATAGCAAACCGTACCGTACAACGTTTTTGGAATGCTTTCGTAAAGATACCTAGCCATAGACAAGTCACCTGACATTAAGCGAGTAGTGCGAACAGCCAAAAACATTTGAATACTTAATCGTAAAGGCTTCTCAACACTGTGTTCTGTTGCATGAAACAAAACTGCTGCAACTAAATAAAGTTATGCCACCTGTGCACACACACACTGGATTAACTATAGCAGCGGGTCCTTCACATATCGCATCTTTTCCACATGCAAAAGTTTGTTATTTCCAATGTAAGAATATATGCCAATATGCGCGCGCAAGCAGAGCGTTGCGCAAGTGCCTTCCAGACGCACACAGTTAAAAACATCTCACGCCGTAGCAGCGGTAAGATTTTGCTTGGCTTTCAGTGCAGTGTAAACAAAAGATATGTTAGTCGAATTATTACAAATTATTAAAATGATTATGTATGTATGAACGCAGATGATAACAGTTCATTTAAATACTTACCTAATATAAAGTTTAAATTTACATTAGACGTGATAACTGTCAAACCATGATTATTTCTCAGACTATATAATCGTACAACCAAAATCTATAATTGTTGCATCCATAATTGTTATGCAGTTCAAAACATAATATATGAATGTGTCTGAATGTAGAAGAAGCCTACTTAAGCAATACACTGCTTTTGCTGTGCTTTGAAATACAACATTTGAATGTTTGTAAAAAAAAAGCCTATTGTACAATGCAGTGATGTTATGTAGTTTCAAAATACAATATATTAACATTTTAATGTAGAAAAATACAACGTAGGTGTCTTAAGGAGCAAAAATACAACATATGGGCTTTTACATGCTGTTGTGTCATCACTTATATTGCAAGTCATGTCTCTCCGGCCCCTCATTTGGGATGATTTACATGAACTGGCCCCCATGACAAACTAATTGAATAGAGCCCTGCCATAGACTGTAATAGCAGTACAGTACCATAAGGATAGAGATTGACTAGCAGTTGAATGCTGATTGGTTTACAGAGTATTCAACACAATAACAGGAAGCAATATTTTTATACACAGCCAAAACATGACACCGCATGAATAAGCAAGAACAGGATCTGCTTTATGTCTCCACGTTTTCGAGGCCGTTCACCTGCTGCGTCTAAATGTGTGGAAAGCATTGTGCTTACTATCTCTATTTATATGCATTTGCTCTGTGTCTACATTTAAAATAATGAACTTGGGTCTGCAAAGAATGATCAAGAATGATACTACTGGCAGTGGAAACACAAGCCTGATCAAGGCGACCTGTACTGAATCATACCGTACTTTAGTGTCTAGAGGAGGTGTTTATCTTGGATGGGCTGAATGAGTACATTCATTTATTCATTTATTTTCTTTTCGGCTTAGTCCCTTTATTAATTGTGTGTCTCCACAGCGGAATGAACCGCCAACTTATCCAGCATATATTTTATGCAGCGGATGCCCTTCCAGCTGCAACCCATCACTGGGAAACATCCTGAATGAGTACATTTACAGCAAATTTGTGTTTTTGAGTGAACTATCCCACAGTAATGTTACATTGCTAAATATGGACACAATTGGTACAAAAAAGAGGCTACTCACCTTTCTGTTGTTCTAATGATAGCAGACATTCAATGAGACACACGATTTGGAGCAACATCACTACCAAATTCAAGATTAAAATGAATGATTTTATGCGTGCTTTTCTTTTGGTAAATCAGAAACACAGAGTGTAACAAGTAAATTAAAACCAAACTGGGCAGCACTCATATAGAAAATATAGAAAGTACATCCATTGACCACTGGCTGAAAGATTTGACACATTACATTGCATTGGAAAGAATCACCTACAGTAAAAGGGGCAAATTAAAGGAGTACCATAAAATCTGGAATCTGTTTATAGTTTTTGGAACAAAACCTTACATTGACACAAGCAAATACCTCTCATTCTACTGATTAATTGATATGTGTACATGTGTATTTTTGTATGTAGAATTCAGTATATGGTTTTATTTGTCTAGGTTTATTTTTAAGTGCTTCTCATATGATATGTGAACGACCCGTACAGCTTTGAGCGAGAATGACGTTGACTGAAACTTTCTGTCGTACACTACGCCCACCAAATAGGTACCATTGGTACTCTTTTAGCAGTGGAAACGCGAGCCTGATAAAGGTGACCTGTACCGACCCGTACTGTACCATACCGTACTGTACCAGTCAGTGTAAACGGGCCAATATAGTAATAACTGCAGTCTGATTCCCTACCAAATCACGCTATTGAGTCTGTTCTTTTTAAGGTAAAAAAAAAAAAGTGGAACCAGTTAAATCTGATTCCCAAACAAATGACTCTAATGAGCCAAGACTAAATTAAACACATGCAGATGTAGGTCAGTGTAATTAAGCTAAACGATGACCAAAAAAGAAATCAATTGTGTACAACAATCTCTCTAATAGCCTACTAGTCACATTTGGATTCATTTCACCAATTACAAGCCAACAGAACAAGACCAAGACATCCATTTGTTTCTGAATTGTCTCTCAGCTACTCAAAGTGAATCTCTGTGCTTGATGTCCTCACAGTTAACACACAGACTTGCCTTTCTCCCAAAGGTGACTGTTATTTGGCACATCATCAGCTCTAATGGAGCACCTGGACTTGCTCATGTCATCTCCCATGGCTTAATGTGTATTTGAGGTTTCCCCTGAGAACAATAGAGAAGCCCCGCACCTGTAGTCCTCATTCAGCGTCTTAGACAGGACGGTTTTATCACAGCCAAATGGTATAGGGAGTGTGGCGTTCTGGATAACAGGGCTTGAATGGGCATCTCATGCTGAGATCAAATAACCCAGCAGCTACTGCATGCATCTGCTGTAATGTCAGACTGCAGGTGTACGGGTTTAATTTCGGTACTTCGATGAAAAATAATCCCTGTGTGAATCATCGAGGGGAATCTATCATTCACTGTAAAAAATGCTGGGTTCCACACAACTGATTTGTGGTGAGACAACATGAAGAATTAAGTTAAAGGTGCTGTATGTAAGTTTTTGACTCTTTTAAAGCATAAAATATCATAATATGTTTGCAGATATTTCAGAAACTTGCTATGTGAACTGTTTATCTGAAAAACAATGCTGAAGTTTGATATTCTGCTCTGAAAATGTGCGTTCTGTGCTGAAACATCTGTCTTTGTTTTGGTACCTTTAACCCACCCAATGCCACGTTGCCCAATTATATTTTAGCACCCCTGGTTGCCTTTGTGGAAAACAGTGTATTTCATTCATTCAGTCAGAAAGACTATCAAAGTACGCATCCATGACCAAAATGCGACCTCAGGTGAACAGTAGCAGACTCCGAAATAAGACGCAGATTCAGAGTTCCATATGAGGTGGTTATTAATTAGCAAATAATATAAATATTACGAACGTAAACATTAGGTGAGCAGGTTACATTGTAACCCTGTGTCCTAACAACATGCTACGTGATGGGATTTGCAGTGATAAGCAATTTGGCTGTTTACACCAGACGAAACTCAACAGAAATTTAAATACAGCCATTCAGAAGCACAGAATAGTGCACTTACTGCACTCCAACGAAATTGTAAGGTTTATAATCTAATTAATACATATTAAACCTCTTTAACATTATTACATGTACATGCTGAATCACTGATGTGTTAGCTTTTACTGAGTCACAGTTCTAAAGTTCAATTTCAAACGATTTATTTTATTTTCAAGATCTGAGGTGAACTATCTGCTGCTGCTTTTAGTAGTACAGCAATAAAGGTCATGTAAAAACTCACATTGTTAGCATTTAACACTGAATAAAGCACATGAGGTGTACCTGAGGTGATCATTGTCAGTTTATCCTGTTGTTCAGCTGCAAGAAGAAAGTCAAATCAAATCACTTTTATTGTTGGTTGGAACAAAAATTACTTTTAATATAAAAAAAACATTCCTTCTATCGCGTGTCGTTGTTGTTTTTATTTAAATTTAAAATACGATTTGAATCAGCCTTTAGGCTCGATAGTAAGGCACACTCCTGTTGGTGTCATCAATCTGGCAACCTGCACCTGCATGTGTTTTGAACCAGGATTGCAATACCTAGTTCAACCAATGTGTGTCAAACTTGCATACTGTACCTTTAACTAGTTTTAACAAATTTAAGTGGATTGAACATAAAACAATTAAGTTATCCCAAAAAAAACCTTAATTGTGTTGTTTCAGCTACTTTTAAATAAGTAGTTTGAACAAACAGCAAACATTGTTTTTTTGAGTGTTGAAAACATTCTCTTAGGCCATTTATAACAGTACTAGTTTGATGGTGGTCCCGGATGCTGGATAAATACAGCATAACCTGATCTTGTATATGATTCATTGGTACATAATATTTGAAGATTTCTTTAGCTTTTTAAGTAACTTTAGCACTTCAAAAATTTGAATCATCAAGGTTATTTGAATTTTTAGACTAATTTAAATCATCAAGGTTATGCAGACTATTTGTTAAGATTTTTCTTTTCCACATAATATTTTAATTAGTGTCTTCTGCTCACCAAGGCTGAATTTATTTGGTTCGATCAATTATTATTCTTAGTCGTCATGGATATGACCCTGCTAAAAACAAAAACAACTCAATTTAAGGATTTTAATCTTTATAATGGGAATTATTTAGGCTTTAATGGAGACTCTGTGTCCTCTAATGTGAATATTTAGTTGTCTTCTATTGATGGTAAAACAAAACAACTAAATCCTAATGTAATGTGTTCGCAAACATACTAGAATTTATTATTAACATTAATTATTTTTTATTAGTATTTGTAATAGAGGGCTACATGGTGGCCTCACAGCATGAAGGTCGCTGGTTCAAGCCCTGGCTGGGTCAGTTGGCATTTTTGTGTGTTTGCATGTTCTCTCCGTGTTGGAGTGGGTTTCCTCCGGGTGCTCTAGTTTTCCCCACAAGTCCAAAGACATGCGCTATAGGTGAATTGAATAAACTAAACTGGCCATAGTGTATGTGAGGGTGTATGGATGTTTCAGAGTACTGGGTTGCAGCTGGCAGGATATCCGCTGTGTAAAACATATGCTGGATAAGTTGACGGTTCATTCCGCTGTGGCGACCCCTGATGAATAAAGGGACTAAGCCGAAGGAAAAATAATTGAATGAGTATTTGTAATAGAAACTATTAGAATTACTATGATGCTTTCTATTGTTTTGTTTTGTTTTTTAAAGAAAAAGGTGAAAGTTACAAAAGTTGAGTTCCAGATTGGACGTTTTATAATTATTATCGCTGAAACACAAATTCTTATCATGGGAAGAATCATATTCTTATCATAATTCTTTAACAGATAAAATATTTTTTAATGATAGATATTTCCCATCTAAAAAGTTTGTTTTAGAGAACACTCCATTGGTGGAAAGTCATACAGATTTGGAAAAACATTTAGGTAAAATGAAGACACATTGTTGAGCTAATTGTACATTTAAAGTAGATAATATAAACACAAAATGCCTTTATCTGGAAAATACAGAGATTCTGAAAAGTTCACCCCGCATACTGACTTTACTTGCGACACTAGGGAACAACCTGATGTCTTTGTGTCTTTCTGTCTCTCTCTCCATTGCTTTCTTGCTTGAAAAAACATGTTTGGTGTGTTTGCTTTGACATGCAGCGTCCCATAGAGACGCCAACAGAGCCTTTAACAGGCAAAGCTAGATCAGATGTGTCTGTGCAGTAACAGGTGAATGTGAAGCAGAAGAACCGTTTCCGTCTGTCTTTTAAACTAAAGATTTCAAACTGAATTGAAGGCGTTTGTCAGATCACACAAGTCCAAACACATCACAGAAATAAAAAGAAAAATAGCCTAAAAGCACTGCTGTTGTCCCAAATGCCATCCATTAGCATAAAAATCATAAAGCACAAGACTGATCTGTCATTAGAGTGAAAGTGACACCATATTCTGACAGACTGATAGTCTCTGTTCGCATGTGATGTTCCTATTAATCATCAGAGAGGCACTTAGTTGCGCTCGGATCAGATCTGCTAGGTTTGTTTATTAAAGCTTATCACATCTGTTATCAGGGGACATCAATCTGACCCTCGGCTATGACTGAGATGATGTCGCGCTGCACGGATATCATATACTTGATCTAAATTTAGCAGACAAATTATTCATGAGGTTAAAGTGATTCTCTTCATGCAGAAGCAATTGGGGGGGGGGGGGGGGGGATGTTGTAGGGGTTATATTTCAGTGGAGTGGTTCTGATATGTGCAAAAATCTTTAAATATTTATTTAAAATATGTACTGTTACTATTAAAATTGTGAAATCACTTTGATTAATGAATTATTATACTGTATATGAATGAGTTACTATTAATAAAATGTGAGCTTGCAAGGGCAGGTTTAAGCCCAATAAACTACTAAAAACATTGGATAAGTCATGGATAGATAGACGGATGGATGGATGGATGGATGGATGGATGGATGGATGGATAGCTAAACTGACAGATACGAACAGATAGATAGACAGACAGACAGAAAAAAATAGATAGAGATAGATATATAGATAGACAGACAGACAGACAGACAGACAGACAGACAGAAAAAATAGATAGAGATAGATATATAGATAGACAGACAGACAGACAGACAGACAGACAGACAGACAGACAGACAGACAGAAAAAATAGATAGAGATAGATATATAGAAAGACAGACAGACAGACAGACAGACAGACAGACAGACAGAAAGACAGACAGACAGACAGACAGAAATAGGTAGTTAGACAGATAGAGCTAGATATATAGACAGACGGACAGATACAGACAGACAGACAGAAATAGATACACAGACAGATAGATAAATCGACAGACAGACATCCTTTTCACTCAAATTTAGCTGAGAACATTATTTAAATAATATAATCCAATAAAAAAAACAACATCCAGACAACACTGAGCAACACTTAAAAGCGAGGACTCCATGAAAGTGGTCACGTGTTCAGTGAAGGCTGAGGCCTTTGAAAGCACCTGCCAGACCTGAACAGCCTAGAGCGGTCTTATCTTCCTCAGTGTGAATGGCCCTCAGCCTCTAGCGTCTCTATACGTCTGCCAATAGACCATGAGCGTCCACTCACAAACATCTTTCATGTCGAAATTACCGGAGGCCAAAGCTGAGCTTGAAATCGCATTGTCTTTGCCGACACGGTGATCTATATTTGTATAATGCGATTTACATACATTTGAAAGAGACACCATAATGTCTAGATAGATAGATAGATAGATAGATAGACAGACAGACAGACAGACAGACAGACAGACAGACAGACAGACAGACAAAGCCTTATTATTACTCTCTTCCATAGACATCAGTGTGCATTTTTGTGTCCTAACTAAACATTATTTCATTGACATCATGTTATTTCATTCCTCTTTCTCACTCTGGCTTGTCGGTAAAGTCTAACTCCGCCCACTGCATCCCTCCAGACACTCTGTTTCTTCTGGAAAGAATTGGTAAGCTGTAACTTTGTCTTAAAATATTAAACTAAAGACTTTTCAGAGAGAAAACAGACATGGTACTACTATAGGCACTCAAGATTAATATGAGACTGGCCAAAGTGAGCATGTTACATCCCCATTAAGAATTATCTGATGTATTTTTGCAGAAAAAGGGCATTTAATCTTCAGAGAGTCATTTGTCTGGGTCGTGAAGCAGGTAGATCTTGAAGCAGAGGTTGATCTTTGAACTCCAGTTGATTGTGCCTCAGTCTGAGGAAGAATATTTGGGTCAGTCCCTCGAGGACCTCGCTTCGTGTGAAGTGGGCACAAAGTCTTGAATTGTTCGCAACTACACAGGGAATCTCACAAGATTGACTTCAGCTGCCACCTTTTTGGATGAAAAGTTGCTTTTAGGGCTGCACCCGGTCCAAAATTATCCTAGTCGACTGATAGTCATTCATTTAAACCATTTAGTCAAAGTCACACGATCCAAAATAAGCCCAAATTTGGAAGTCTTTTTTGATGTTGGTTGTGATGGGAAATCATTTATGAGTAGGGTTGGGTACTGAAACCTGGTGCCAATATCGTACCTGTGTAACCGGTATGCACCGAACCGAATCAGCATATGAAATTCGGTGGCTAATTTTGGTGCCACTGGTGCTCCAACAAGGATGTAAGAAGCATCAAGGGGTACATCAAAGGCACACATAGGTGCATGTTGTGTCACACCATCTTTAAACATTTAATTCTAAACAACTTCAGAAGATGTTAGGTGTTTGTTTTTGTTCTTAGTGATGCGCTTAGTACAGCGCATCCAGTGAGCGACTACCATCATCAACAAGCATGATCACATTCATCAAATTTGCTTGAACTAAGCGTTCTAAAGTATATCTATATTACGTTTATAGCTATACGCTACGTTTACATGGACACCAATACTTCGAATTTAATATGATTAAGACAATAATCTGATCAAGAGTCGTAGTAAGCTAATGTAATGTTAATTGCATAATGCAAATCTTACATTCATGCTAACAAACAAACGATCAAAAGAAATATATGAATGCAATTCAATTATATACAATATGAGTTGATGTATACTTTAAACTTTAATTCAAGAGTTAACACTTAGATAATGCTCGACTATGATAGCAGATTTGGCATGTTGTCCCGAGAGAGAACCCTGAGCTCGGAGATAGATGAGCCCAAGGTTCCCGTCTGGTCAATGAGCATTAGGAGGGATACGAGATCAGCTATTTCTCGAGAGCCCCCAGTTCGTTTTTTACCTATACTTTGGTAAATATGGTGGTTCTAATCGATTCTGTATGTATGCGTTAAGTGCTTGTGACTGTTATTACAATTCGCTTATGTAGATGATTTTAGACTGTGGGAGGAAATCGAAGTACCCGGGGAATACCCATGCGAACAACGGGAAAACATGCAAACTCCGTGCAAAGAGTACCAACTGGCTTACTTACAACTTGAACCATTGGCCCTCCCGCTGTGAGGTAGCAGCGCCAGCCACTGAGCCGCCATGTCGCCTGATCATAGAATTGAGGAGGAGGGAGAAGGGAAGGATAGAGGGAGGGGTCTCCAAAACAAAGATAGGGAATGAAGTCTAGACAGGATATTTATAGTAATTTTGGAATGATCCGATAGGCTAGTTAATGATTAGTGATAAGGATCAGCTGTAGTTGGTCATATCACGTGCTCCTCTCGAAATTAGTTTGTGAAACTTCACTAATAATGTTCAATTAAAATTAGAAAATCTTTTATTTGATGAAAAAAATATTTTAATAGAGTCATACTGCATAATTTTGTGGCTCAAAAGTATCGGTTCAGGCACCGCTTTGGCACTGGTACCATTTTAAAAGTATCAATTTAGCACCGGTATCAAAATAACCCCAAACGATACCCAACCCTATTTATGAGTTTACTTTTGTAAAATACATTCACATGCATAATTTGTGCAAGAAGCTAATTATGAACTATAGTTACGTTTAAAATGAATTAATTATTTAAACCAGCTACAATTTCTTTCCTATTTTCAATTTAAAAAGTAACATTTTGGCATCTGTCATTTTTGGCAAAATGAATATTAATTCATATAGTTGAATTGTTAGGGTCAAAATGAAGAAAAAAAGGCACAGAGAAACATTCATTCATTAAATTCCCAGTAGAACCATCCCAGATTAGAAGCATCTTCTGCATTATTTTCTGTGGTTACATAACATTGCAATTAATAGAACCCACGTCACCGATAACAATAGAGCAAGTCGAATTCCCCAAGTGTGTGTAAAATATGTATGCTTTTATTTATGAAATCAAGGACAGCACAATAAAATGCTACCAAATTACGCCATGTGCTTGTACGTTAATAAATATCTCAAAATAAATTATTCCTTTCGTCTCCAGTTTCATCGGCTCAAGATATTACCAAGGTCTATGTGAAATTACCACAATCCACTCATATAAAAGCCTGCAAATTCATGAATAAAAAGCACAGAGATCGAATGAAAAACACACAGCCTCAGAGACTGATTTCACCGGCAGGTTGTGTGGCGGTTGGAGGAGGATCTAGGCCATTGTCTCTTTCCTCGGGATGCGTTTGGGGTTACATAAGACTCCAGACAGGCCTGCTCTTCCTCTGTGTCTGCCTCTCTTCCTCAACGCCTTGTGGCACCTGAGAGATATGCCCAGGTCTTCCATCACAGCACTGAAAGAGACACACTGTCAAGAAAGAACACGAGGGTTTGCGTGAGTTTCTACACACACACACGCACACACACGCACACACACACACACACACACACACACACACACACACACACACACACACACACACACACACACACACACACACACACACACACACACACACACACACACACACACACACACACACACACACACACACACACAATCTAACATTGTGCAGTTGAGCTTTTCCAATGGATTTGACGTTCGTAGTGTGAATTCACTGGAAACGCTTGAAGACTTGATATGATACGTGATGGAATGATGGAAAAGAAAAATGAACAGGAAATCGAGAACTTTACGGTTGGATTAGTTGGATGGTGTTGAAACAATAGGAATTGACGTGGAGAACAGGGTCGCAACTACACAGGGACTTTCATGCTATGAAACTCACAGGATTGACTTCAGCTGCCAACTTTTTGGATGAAAAGTTTTGTATTGGATTTTATGGCAGATAGATTTTCCTAGTTGACTGACAGTCATTCGTTTAAACCATTTAGTCAGAGTTACATGACCCAAAATAACCCTGATTTTGGAACAGTCATTTGGATGTTAGTTAACATTGTAAATCATTAGTGATAATGGACCCTTTTCACATTTGCGGGTTTCTCAGTATCGAAAGTCGTCATGGCTGGGTAAACTTAGGCTCCGTTTACACTAATATGTTTTAGTTTTAAAACGCATAAGTTTTGCTACGGTTACGCCTTCCGTCCACAAAACTCTGGAGTTTTCGAGACCCGAAAACGGAACGTTTTGGAAACGCTGAAGAGACCGTTTTGGTTTTAAAACACTCCTGCTGCATGTCAGTGTGGATGGGGAAAACAGAGATATCTGAAAACGAAGGTGTGGCTGCAGACATTCATGCTACCTGATTGGAGTTTTTCCTTATTACCAAGTACACAAAGTTCAGACTTGCATCCTTTCCTTTGTTGTAAAAAAAATAAATGATGGATAGAGAAGAGAACCCAGTCCAGGAGACGTGTTGGTTAATCTGCAGTCATACAGAGTCTTCAAGAAGTCCATGTGTCTGCAGGAGCCTATTGGAAGTCTGCAGTCTGTGAGTTTTATCACAAGTCTGATTTAAGACAAAGATGTCCTGTCTATAATGTCTTCTTAGGAGGAGGGGAGATGGCTAAACAAAGCATGCAAATTCAGCATTGAAGCCAGCATGATAACTGGCATATAGGTGCTAGAAACCTGCCCAGCTACTGACCACACAAGTTAATCAACGTTTCTTTGGCCTGAAAGTATCCCTGAAGACAAAGGCAGAGTCATTAAAAGCCTGCCTGTAGCATTTGCATCACTTTGGCTCAGCCAGTAGTCAGAAAGACGAAGGTTTCTACACCTTGTAAATTCAGACTTTGCATGTATATAACAAACTACAGAGGACACATCAGGTAAATCTTCAAATATAACAGCACTGTACTTTTATAATATGAAACATTAGGCTCACTGTGTGGTTTTGGCAATATGTGCTTTATGTCAGGCTATGGCCCAATTCTATTTTCGTACCCCTACTCCTTCCCCTTGGCCCAAACAAAGTGTGAAGGGGAAAGGCTTCAAAATTTACCCCTAAGAAATGGGACAGCACTACAGCATCTGCACACGTTATCATATGTCATCGCGATCTCTTGCTTCATATGAGATCAGACGATCGCGACTGCTGTAGTTATTCCAGTTGTGTTAATTTTTGGTGTTTATCTTCAGGAAATCACTGAAGGCATATATGATGTTATCATAACGGTCTAATGTGCCAATAAGATCATACATTTTCTTACCTCTTGGTATCAAGTGTGGTCCTGAAAAAACATCATTTGAAGGGTTATCTACCCCTTCCCCTTAGCCCTACGCCTTCAAGCTAAAGAGAATTTGGTAAGGGGAAGGGCTAAGGCGTAGAATTGGGCTTGGGCCTATATGTACACAATAAAGATTATCAGAGGAAATGCATGATGAAATATGAAATAGCCGTCTCTTTTGCTGAATATAGTATTCAGTAAGTTATAATTTTAATAATCCATAATAATTCTAAAAGTATAAAGTACAATAAGTTTATACATATAGGAAATAAAGGCAAGCAATCAGTCAAACGTGCGGAATCAGTGTACGTGGTTACATAAATCAATAGGTATATTAGGCTATCTTTGCGCTCAGCCAAAACATGTTACCTTAGAACAAGTAGGTTAATAGATTCAAAAGGCTGACTCGTTAGATATAGGTCTTCGCAAGATGAATTATAGATCGCGTTTAACAACTACAGAGAGATGAGATTCAGCAGCAGATTCGGGATAGACTGGCCGATGTTCAGCTGCTCTCAGCTGGGCAGGTGTGCTTAGAGTTTCCGCTGACTGCCTGGAGCTCAGATGCAAGAATATGCTTAAGCAGCTTTCAGCGCATACCAGAGTGTGTGTACGGTGACGTGATGTGCGTTTTCAGCAGTGTAGTGTGGACGGAGAGCTTTTCAGAAACGCTAGATGAAACGCCAGTGTGGACGTGGATCGTTTTCATTCTAAAACTTAAAAAAAAAAAAAAATTTATTAGTGTGAATGGGGCCTTAGTGTGCAGTGAATGGGAGAGTACAACAAATATTTTTTTTACAATCATATTTGCTGAAATAACAAAAGAAAAACACCATGATGGTGTTATCAAGACTTTAGGAAAAAAGGAAAAAAATTGTGTGAGACTGATAACGGCAGCCAGAAGAGAGAACAACGTCAAATTTACTGTCCTGCCCATAGACTAATTAGTTTTTTTGTAATTTGATGCAAAGATGATATAATATATACATAAATACATATTAATGTTGATACATTTTTTTTAAACTAAAATATTGAAAACTTTCGAGGATTTCTTCAGATGCTGATGACCGCTAAACATGTCATGACAGTCTTGTGAAAAGGGTCCATAGGTGTTACAGCACAAATATCTAGAGTTTGCTTCTTTTGTAAAACACATTTATTCTGATATTTTGTTGCAAGAAGCTAATTATGAACAATAGTTATGTTTTAAAATGAATTCATTATTTAGGCTGCTTCCGAAATGTTTCCTTTTTTCAATTTAAAAAGTAACATATTGGCCTCTGTAAGAGGCTTTGGAACAAAATTTTTAGTCTACTCAAGCATTTTCACTCAAGATTTTAATACCTCGTGGTAATATGTGTTCCATGGGATTGAACCCATGATTGTTGCACTATAAACTCAAACCTCTACCATGAAATCTTAGTCTATGTTGGAGACTTTATTTTAAAAAACTTTTTATTTATGATTTTTTTTTCGATTTTTTTAACAGAACAACCCATTCCTCAACAATTTTACCGCTTACAGATAGGGAATAAACAAATAATAATATAAAAATTACAAATAAAATAAGAAAAATGATACTAAATAAATAAATTAAAAGTACTGGCATCATACATTCTTTTCAGGGGATACATAATTTTTATTTATGATTTTTCAAAAAAAAGTTTGGACACTAAGATTGAAGACTCATTTATTCTCTTTAGCCTATGGCGTGGCATGAGAGTAGTGGGTTATATTGTTGTTTATGATCTATTCTGAATCAGTTTATTTGTATCTTTTTTGTTAAGTTTTAGTTTGTTGCTGCTAGTTTAGTTGTTATTAAATCACAGGTACAGATTGCATAGCACTTTGGTACAACATTTGTTGTTTTTAAATGTGCTCAAATAAATATGAACTTGAACAAAAACAAGTTACATTAAAATAGAATTATAAAAGGGCACGGTGCATGTTCTACTTGTCACAGATGTATGCCAGAACACAGCCAATAAAAAAGCTATGCTCCTAAGCCTGACTCTGTAAAAGGCCTTTCACACAGAATGTGATTTTCCATTCTAATGCGCTACTTTTCCAGTGTTTTTCTATGTAAATACTCTTGATGGATGTGCATGACCTTTACACTTGTGTCATTTTTGAAGCACCTCGCACATGAGCAGAGTTTTACATTTTGGCATAATTCCTTATACCAAGACTACACAATATTTTTGTGTTCACAAATAGTTTTGTAGCCAGTTTTCAGTTGTATTGATGTGTATTTTTATTTCTGCATGTCTACCCATCCTGGTCTTGTCCGTCATGGGATGCTGAAGGCATGAAGGCCACAGCACCACTGGGCTTGTGGGAGGCAGATAAAGCTGCTTCTGTGTGAGCGCTGAATTTGCTCCCAGCTGATTACGGTTATCCTGTGGGCTAATTTCAGACACGGTAATCTTAGACTTTTTTTAATTGCTCTTTCTTTTTGAGTGCATCAATATTTAATCAAGTCATTATGAAGACTCTCCTCTTGATGTCTTTTCTCTTCCAAAAACTGCTAAAGTTAATTGCATTTCAGAGACTGATATCACGGTTTCATGACTGTACATTAAGTATCAGGTGTTTAGGTAATAAAAACCTACTAAATGAATGGACAAAGTATTTTCCATTATTCTCCTAGCCATTAGTTTCTGTATGTTTTCAATGTCAGTAGTTCCTTATCAAAACTGACATTACACACCCTCTGTAATTATATTATACATCTCATTTCATGATTATTATTTACTATTTAACACATTTTTTTCTACTTAATAAAAATAATATTCCCAATATAAATAACTATAATAACACATCAACCATTATATATTTTATGATATTATATTATATTATATTATATTATATTATATTATTTTTTAGTCGAGAATGTAGTTGTTTAGATTGCAACTATGTAGTTTATTTATAAGTATAGTGCCTATTTTAAATATTTATAATTTCTGAGAGACAGCGCATCGGCGGCCTATTGGCAGCGGTGGCCTGTCCTTGAGCAGAGCAAAGACTGTTGACGTTGTTCATTCACAAGATGGCGACAGAGAGCGCAATAATAAGCCCTTAGAGGATAAAAACAGCATAATTTCTAACTACAGCTGATCAAGTCATTATTAAACCGGTAAATGACATCCTAATTCGATCTTTCTCTTTTGTATGTTGCAGTGCTGTATTTATACCATAGTAATTGTAGTTTATTGAGTGTGAGATGGGACTCGCATATCAGCAATGTATGTATTTTGTGTTGGCCACTCTTTGTATAACCCTCAGTTACTTTTTGGTTGGCCATCTGTTTGTTTCTAATGCATCTTCTGTTATCTTTACTGCAGACTAGTCCAGTAAAAAGAAAGAAGGATGAAATGCCCGCATTTGTTTAGCATTTTTCCTTATCACAAACACAACAGTAATCTGGTAGTGTTGGCGTTGCTCTGGCTATTTTTCCATTTTTTGGCTATTTTCTATAATTCTTGTGATCTCCTGATTGGAACAGAGAAATACTGGGAAATCTCTGTAGACTGATGGCATTTCATGCCGTTCAGACTTATAATCTTAAAATGTCAGCAAAATCACCTGTTTTGTCATCACTGTAGACATTACGCTAGAGAATCATTTAAATACTAGCTATAAAGTGAGGTTGGTGAAGTAGCAATGGTTTCTGCTGTTCTGACGTCAGCTGAAGATCTGAATAAATGGCGGAAGAAAGTAGTTCCTTGTACAAAAGGATTCTGAGACTCTCAGTGTTTGATGTTCTTTTTATACACACGATTATGCTGTCGAACTGTTGTATAAATGCAATATCACACTCATAGCAGTGTGAAGTGGCTGTATATCATCGCTGGTGCATCCTCGTGCCAATGCATGCCTCCCACCACCTTATATATTCAATTATATTATATTATATTATATTCAATTATATTATATTATATTATATTATAATATATTATATTATATTATAATATATTATATTATATTATATTATATTATATTATATTATATTATATTATATCATACCGAGTTTCTGCAGGTTTCATCAAGTCAAATTTAAGACTTTAAGACCTCTTTAAGACCATTAAGAATTAAATTTTAGACTTATACAGGGTTAAATATTAAGGATTTTTTTCTAATGGCCCGGTATTAAAATGAGGAATTGTGTAATTGTTTTTAGTTTTCTTTCACTGATTAGGGAATTTAATGGGGAATTTACTGTAAAAAATGTCCAACAGCTGTTGTGAATTGTATCTCTTTGCAATAAAAACTTACTAGCTTTACTTGGACAAAGCAAAATTAAGACCAAGTTTAAACTGATTTAAGACCCACAACACAATATTCCAGTGAATTTAAGACTTTTTAAGACTCAGCGGACACCCTGATTATATTATATTATATTATATTATATTATATTGCAATCAAAATCAGAAAAATAAAAATGGATTAAGTACTTCAAAATATGATTATTTTGTTCAATATCTAATATCTGTTTGATTTTAGTAGCAATTCAAAAGAGCTGAAACTCTCTCTCATGTAGCCTCATTTACTAAAGTGGATGCTAGATTTGTCAGTAACTACAATAAATATTTACCATATAATTTTTGGAATAGAAACTAGAACTTTATAAATAAAGAATACTCAAATAATTGCTTTAAACAAACTTTGCTCTGTTCAGTCTCTGTACTCAAGAATCAGTGGGCAGATCATTATCATAACCCTCATTAAAACTATCGTTACCCTCAGTAAGTAGGCCGATCATTTGAGGAAGCACCCAGAGGCAGAATTTAGGACATGTAGGAAGTTTACACTTAAAAAGTTGCCTCGAACGGCAATGATCGAATGGCTTCCACCAGTAAATAAAAGTTTCTGAGAGCACTCCATTTCTTATCTGTCTGCAGACAGAGCGAGCAAAGAGAAATGAAAGTGTTCTTCATCTCCTTGAAAAGCGTGCTAAATTTCTGAGCCGCTGGATTGAGGTCAAGGGTTTGGGCAGATGGTCTGGAAGTAACCAGTGCACGGGCAAATGGGAGGAAGGAGTTTCTATTTCTTTAAATAATGCACAGGCCTTACAGATATGAGAGTGTGTGGCTAACGCGAAGAACATATGTCATCCCCGAGGAGCCGCCCGCTCTCTAAATCTGTCGATAAGGACGTGCCAGTGGAGGAGATGGAATCGCTTCTTTGCAGCAGCTGCCGGCTTTGGTCTCCGTAAAAGAAACAGAAGGCCTTGTGCATGCAGATCAATGATAAAAATAGAACACAAAGACAAAAAAAAAAAAGCAGGACAAGATCAGCAGCATGCAAATGTACAATGTGATAACCCAAAATAAACAGCAGTCACATGCAAAATAAAATGTGTAAAGTGTATTCAGTTAGCAAATGTAGACTAGCAGTAGATCAGTACCTAAATGTTCTTCTCTTATATTAACGTCATACTCAACAAAAAAATATTCAGGTCAAATTTATAGCTGGTCAATTAGTATATGCAGTTGAGGGCAAAATTATTAGCCCTCCTATGAAATATTTCATAAGTGATATTTAATAAAGCAATGAAATATTCACAGTATTTCTGATAATATTTTTTCTTCTGGAGAAAGTATTTTTAATTTTTTATAAAACATTTCAAGGTCAATATTATTAGCCACCTTAAGCAATATTTTTTTTTCAATTGTCTACAGAACAAACCATCGTTATACAAGGACTTGCCTAATTACCCTAACTTGCATAGTTAACCTAATTAAGCCTTTAAATTGCACTTTAAGCTGAATACTAGTATTCTGAAAAATAACTAGTAAAATATGATGTACTGTCATCATGGCAAAGATAAAATAAATCAGTTATTAGAAATGGAGTTATTAAAACTATTATGTTTAGAAATGTGTTGAAAAAATCTTATCTCCGTCAAACAGAAAAAAATATTAAAATGTAAATTTAACAAAAGGGATAATAATTCTGACTTTAACTCTATATAATGATAAACATATCAGTATAAAAATAGACCAACAAAGATGTTATAATATTATTCTGATTATTCAACATCTGTTTATCTTTTTTGTATTTTGAATATAAATAGGACTAAAACAGCATTAGATCTACATTCATTAAAACCTTTGTAATTGTAAGAAATGTATATTGGTATAAAGAATAAAAGCCATTACCTTTAACCAATTTAAATTTTATTAATCATTCATTCTGATATGTCACTATATATAAATGTGTATTACATTTTTAATATGTATTATCAATAGTAATTAAAATAGCAATAATAATCCATTAATTATAAGCTTTATGTTTATATAAACAAATTACATAAAATGAATATTGGTGCAAAATATGAAGAAAATTTAACAAATCAAAAGTCAAAGCTATTTAATCAGCAGTATTTAAAATAACAGTTCCACAGTATGAATACTTACTTATTATACTAGTTACTTGTTATATAAAAACATTATAATTATCTCACAGCCTTCTTATTCAATTCTGAGAATATATCATATTTTAATACTAGTAATTAATAATTACAATAATAACAACAATTACAATCAAATGATCCCATCTGGATTTAACCTATACATCAAATGAACCTACTGAAAATAGTCTAATTTGGATAGATTTAAAAATATATATAAAAAAATATATAATAATAATAATATTATATATATATATATATATATATATATATATATATATATATATATATATATATATATATATATATATATATATATATATATATTAATAATAACATTTTATATATATATATTAAACTGGGGGGGGGGGTGGGGGTGGGGAGGGGGGGGGGGGGGTTGGGGGGCTAATAATTCTGACTTCAACTGTGTGTAATATATATAAAATTATAATTATTTTAATGATATTAAAATCTAATTATTAATAAAATAATTCATATTAAATGTAATTTTAATAAAAAAAAATCTAATTATGACATTTGTTAATTTATTATTATCAGCAATACAAATAGCAATAATAACCCATTAATTATAACCTTTACAATTATATTAAAATATTACATAACATGATTATGGGTGCTAAATATAAATACCATGAAATTTAACAAATACAAAGTCATCTATTTATTCTATTATCTATTATTTAGTCATCAGTCAATGTGTTTAATCTGCAATTCCATAGTCTTTATATGTTATAAAAAATATTCTAGTTGTTTCACAGCCTTTTTATAGAATTCTGAAAATATATTGTCAAATTTTAGTAATGCATAATTAAAATAATACTCTGCAATTCATCAATTTAAATGACACTCCATCTGGACTGAATCCATATATCAAATGAACCGTCTGAAATTGTCAAATATGGATAATGCATAACCGACATATTTAACGACTGTAATATATCACCATATTAACTTTAACGCCTTCACATCGACACTGTCAAACGGTGCTGCAGGTTATCATTCCTTTCAGATAATAAATCTGACATAAGAATTATACAGTACTAATTTTTGCCATTTTGGTTCTATACCCATGCCAATAAAAGAGCTCCAGAAATGCAGAAGTCAAATGATAAACAGCATTATGCCTGCGACAGGTTCCTGACCAGTGGCCTGCTGCAAAAACATCCCACGAGTGTCTCATTTGTGTTTGCACGGCTCATTTGGGGTGTGACAGCGTTGAGGTAAATTAGACCCCACTCACCTCTTCAATATCGCTGTTTTTGTGTGATTTGTAGATGAACTCTCCAATGGCCACGAACACAGACAGCACGAGTCCTGCCGCCAGGACGATGAAGATGCCCCCGATGTTCTCCACACCCAGGGCACTGGCCTCTTTGCTGTCCTCTTCTGGACAGCCGTTTCCTCGCCACCATTTCTCCTTCATCATGTGCAGTTTTCCCTCTTCCTGGAGCTGCAGGATGGCGATGGTCACCTTGTCCCGGTACGGTGAGCCTGAAGAGAACAGCAGGTGTTTTATGTGGCAAGAAAGCACACAGAATAGTTCAGAGCACAGGTCTTAAACCTTCAGGCTTGTTTGAAACCTTACAGGTTAGTGTGTTGAAGCAGGATTGAAACTAAACTGTGCAGGGCTGCAGCCCTCTAGTTTGACACCCCTAGATTAGAGAAAAAAAATGTATATGTGCAACAAAAAGCCATTTGATGCTGACCTTCCAACTTCAATAATGTTTTTAAATAATTTTTTAACTGATTTAAAAACACTAAATGTAATCTTAAAGGTCCTGTGAAATTAAAATAATTTTTTAGATGTTAGTTTCATTCTGTTAGTTTTAAGGATATCTATTTGCTAGTGTATTCCAAAACAGTAAAAATTGCGTTTAGAAAATAGAAAACTGATAAAACATTCAAAGCTTGCTTTTATACAACATATATACGACAATATAGTAAACAAAATAATGCCAGGGTGATAGAAGGTAAATAATAACGGCACAAAAAAAAAAATTATTTTTCTTTAAATTTTACATTAATCAAAAATTTTGAAATGAGCACAAATGGACAGTTTTAATGGTCTTTCTATTAGCACTATGCTGAAGAGTACAAAAGTCATTTTTCAGTTCCTTATAAAACAAAGTAAAAGTTTTTTGTTGGAAAATTTACACTTATGAATATAAAACTTAATAAACAAAATAAATAGGTTAATAACAAAAACTTCGTTATTCAAATTATCATAATTAAAATATCCAAAAATTATGTTTCAAAATGGTAATAAAAATTAAAGAGTACCTTTTTTTTGATAAAGACAGAAGCATCATACCAATACCAATTTTAACATAGCCACAGTGCCAAAAGATGTGGGGTACAATTTGGCTTTCTAAATGGAAAGGCCAAAAAGAGCAATTTATATCAATATCCTTTTTAAATTTACTGAGGAAATGTTTAACCTGATAGAATTAATAAATTAGTTTAAAAGATATTTATTTTATCATATTTGTAACAGAAAAATTGTGAGGTAATGACCAAATACTTTCCCATTTAGGAATTCCTACAAAGTCTTCCAATAGGTAATAGAGCTAGGTTTGAAAACAACTTGGTTTAAAAAAAGAGAGTGAATAAATTTGTTATTTTTAGATTGTGAAAAACAAGTTTTACCACACCAAAGCTTGCAGTTTGTCACATTCGTCTACATCAGGGGTGTTCAAACTTGGTACTGGAGGGCCAGTGTCCTGGAGAGTTTAGCTCCAACCCTAATCAAGCACACCTGAACCAGCTAATCGAGCTCTTACTAGATTTAAGCTGCAGTCACGCTGGACTTTTCTCCCCATAGACTTCCATTCATACGCACGCGTATGCGTCAGACCGGAAACGCAGGGTCATGCGTCAAGTTTCGCATTTTGCTGTGGTGCAAAGTTCAAGCTTGGTGAACTCTGACCTGCGGAATCACATCACTTGACTCCGTGAGACCAATCCAGGATCAAAACATGACGACCTCTCTGGACAGAAATTTAAAACATGGAGCAATCGCTCACTTTTTTTAATGTCTATTCATCTTGTTTAATCCCGCCCTTTTTCGCAGAGCCGTACGACAGAATTTTGCAAGCTCAAACTCTAGTGTGACTGCAGGTTTACTAGAAACCTCCGGGCAGGTGTGTTGAAGCAAGTTGGAGCTAAACCCAGCAGGACACCGGCCCTCCAGGACCGAGTTTGGACACCCCTGGTCTACATCGATCGACGTCACCTCATGCATCAGTTTCAATTCAATTCAATTCAATTCATCTTTATTTGTATAGCGCTTATACAATGTAGATTGTGTCAAAGCAGCTTCACATGGAAGATTATAGTGAATTGAAACAAAGTCAGTTCAGTTTCCAGAGATTAAGTTCAGTTCAGTTTAGCTCAGTTCAGTGTGGGTTAATAATCACTACTGAGAGTCCAAACACTGAATAGCAAATCCATCGATGCGCAGCTCTATAGATCCCGAACCATGCAAGCCAGTGGCGACAGCGGCGAGGAAAAAAACTTCACCAATTGGCGAAAGCGAAGATTTAAAAAACCTCGAGAGAAACCAGGCTCAGTTGGGCACGACTATTTCTCATCAAATCTTAACCAATCAAATGCTCTCTAGCATCTGGCATGTCCTGCCCCCTTCAAGACGCTTCTCATTTGCTTTTCATTTGATGCGCTTAAGCTTAACCACTCTCACTGGCAGAGCTGTGATAAAAAAACTAACCGCTATTGGCTGTTTTTAAAAAAGGGGAGGAGCTACACTATGTCCCACCCTCTCTTCATTTTTCAGTTGAGATTGCATCAAACATTGAATAAAAAAATTAACATCAAAGCTCTTCACGGGAATAGACACATTTCTAAATGTGCATCCAGCTTTTATATTGAATGAATGCTATTGAACTAACAATGTTAAGATCAACGTAGAGTTTCCAGAAAATATTTTATATCTATGAACTGATTCAAAAAATGTACACCACTGATGAATATGAAATTACTTTAGGGGGAGGACAACCAAGGGAAGGACACAATGAAGATTCTTAAGGATAAAAAAAAAAATGTTTTAATTGTTTACTTCTTAATTCTTAAAAGAGTTCAGCCATATGCACAGATGTAAATAAACAACCATTACAAGAGTAATTGAGCAAATGACACAAAGATATTCATTCGTCCACCTATGTATAACAATAAAAGTCTGGCATGTAAAACTCATATAAGATTATGGCATGTAAGAGTGATAATTAGATTTAATATAATGTATTAATAGTGCTCAAATTCATGTACAGTTTACACATGTTGATATGTTTAGTTGTGTGCATTTGTTGATTTCACCCCTACTCCTTTATTTGTAATGGTTTGCTCCGCCTTTATTGGACTGTTTAAAGTAATATTATGAGATAGGAAAGTGAAAGAAAGGAAGACGGAGAAACACAGTTTTATGAGTTTATTGTTATGATGCTTGAGAATTTATAAACGTCTTTAATTGGAAAGAAACCAGAGTCAATTTACTGCCCGACTGATTTTCTGATATTCTGATAGTAGAGTCTTGGACATATTTTAAAGCATATGCCTTAAACCACTCATACTTTTGAAATGGTAACATTGATCATAAGCCCTAATTGTTACAAGTGAAAACAATAAAACTTTTTTTTCTTCTGAAGCTGAGACTATCTTGCATCCAGCTCCGTTTTTTCAGTTTGTCTAAATGCACATACAATATGTGGCGCAAAATGCCAGATGTAATTTTTTGAAAATGTTTGGTTTTCTTTAGTTTGTGTTAAAAACTCTTCGTAAACACCATCTCACTTCTTCTTCTGTGTAACAAAATGGTTTTTAAAAAAAATCACTTGGTGTATTTCTGTTTTTCATTATGATCTAACGTGAGAAAGTAATTTTGCACATTCACTGTGTTTATCAACAGTGGAAAATTGCTTGGTTATAAACGCCAAAAAATGCAGACAATAAATGAGAGAGAAAATCATCCTGTTGTGTGCACAAGATGCACAACTCTAGTTTAAAAGAGACATTTCAACTTTTTTTGAGGGAAAAAGTGCATATACTAAACCAGCGATTCCCAACAGGGGGGGGGGGGGTCCCAGCCCATAAGGGGGCCTCAGCGAGCTATGTGGGGGGGTCACGTGAAATTTGTAAAAAAAAAATTGCAGTGGACAATTAGTTCATTTTATCCCCTGACTGACCAAAAAATTGACAAATTTGTAACTCGTCCTCTACAAAAAAGATAGAGTCTCACTGATTTTTCTTCAGCAGCTAATACTAATGACCCAAGCATACTGGACCCAGATGAGGAAGCTCCAAACATTTCGGGTTGCAGCGTTAGCATTACTGGAAACACGAAATACCAAGATAGTTACCTGAACTACGGTTTTATTCCATTTTCTCGAAGCAAAGAGTCCCTGACCCAGCCACACTCTGCTTAAGTTTTTGCGAACGAATGCATGAGGCCGTCCAAATTAATAAGAAATTTGCAGAAGACTCATCCCCAATACCGCGACAAGTCCAGAGCATTTTTTGAGTGCAAGGCAAAAGAATTGACCCACATCCAAAATGAGATGAGAGACATCACAGCTACTGACAAGAAACTTAAAAAAATTGGCAACTAATATAGGGTCAATTTAAAGGCCAAAGGCTTACATTTGTCAGTTACTAATGGCCTACTGATATTTTGCTTTCATATTTTATATTAGGCTATTATTTGTGCATAAACATATCTAGATATAGTATTGTTTGAAAACAATATTTTTTTTGTCATCCTTACAGCAAACTTATATGAGTGATAATATAATTAAATGTTGAGGAGGGGCCTTACAATTTTTCCCGTGGAAACGGGGGTCTCAGGCAAAAAAAGGTTGGGAACCATTGTACTAAACAATCATGAAACTTTCTAGTGCACATGTGAAAAGCCTGTGTTTGCACTTTCTATGAAATGAGACATTCTCTGAAAGTGTCAACGTATGTGTAAAAAAAAAACTTTAGGCTTTAGGGAGCATGCACCTCTTTCTCTAGTAGAGAGAAAACCATTACCTATTGGTGTGCCAACTCCATAGCCCTTAGAGTCGATCAGGCCTCCGACCTGTGTGAGGTTGCAGTTTCTCTGGGTGATGTACTCAATGCTGGTGGACTCCATCAGGAGAGCGTAGTCGGTGGTCAGGACTCTTGTAATGCCATCCTTGCTGTTCTTCACCAGGGCTGTGTTCTTCCTGCTGCTCATGAATGCCCACATCTTCTCGTACGTTGAGATTTTTGATTTCTAAAAGTAAAAAAAAACATTTACTTCACCTTCAACTTATTTATGAAGCCTTTTCAAGACCACCAAAGTGCTGTAAAGACATTATGACAAAAACAAACGTAAAATATGGTAATCATATTCACACAGCAACAAAGAACAAATCATGAAACATTATCAAATACTAAAGAAAACAAATGCCTTTAAAGTGCACTCTGAAATGTGTGCACGATGTGTTTGAGAAGTTTTCACAGACATGGGAAGAGCATTTCAAATTTTATGAACAGAAACAGTCAACTAGTGCATTTTAAACAAGAGCGAGGGACCATCAAATCATTAGAAGCCAAAGCCCTATTGAATTGATGCTGATTAGGTCAGAAATATATTGTGCTGCCAAACCATGTAAAGCTTTCAAAACATAATAACGCTTTCAGTAATGTACAGGAAACCCTTGTAATTTAATAAGAACAGCAGTAATATACTCTCTCTTGGTATCTGTTAAAAGCCTGAATTCGGCCGTGCAGAAAGAGAGTCGTTACTCACACAGGTTACAATGCATTACAATAATTCAAAGAAGAAGACAGAAAAGCAGAAAAACATTCACAAAAGCCTCAAAGGAAAGGATGGATTTCAACTTAAATATAGATCAAAGATGTAAAAATGATTTTTAACAATATTAATGTGATGACTAAACGTGAGCTTGATTCCAAAAATCAAAACTGTATCCTAAAGGAAACATATTAAGGGAGAACAAATCTGGAGCCAACATTTTTAGTCACACCATGTTGTTTTTCTTACTGTGTAAGCCCTTTCAGGCACCACTTGTTTTTGACAATGTGTGTGGTTATGTCAATCTCATCTTTACTGTACTTTATCCTAAAGATCATTCAATCAAAATGTTATCCAAAAGTAAACATATAAAATGAGAACAAATCTGGACCCAAGACTGAACCTTGAGGAACCCCACAGTTTGAAAGAATGGATTCTGTTATTTCATTTATTTATTTTTTTTAACGCACACGATTAAAGTCATGTTCAGGAACCACAATTCAGGAAAGTCTTTAAATGTTCTTCTTTTATAAGCTACTATAGGCTTCAAGACCAATACGTTCTCATTATGGCTAAATATATATATATATATATATATATATATATATATATATATATATATATATATATATATATATATATTTTTTTTTTTTTTTTTAATTTGTTCATTCATTCATTTTCCTTTGGCTTAGTCCCTTATCTATCAGTAGTTGCCACAGCAGAATGAACCACCAACTATTCCAGCATACAGTATGTTTTACACAATCTATCTATCTATCTATCTATCTATCTATCTATCTATCTATCTATCTATCTATCTATCTATCTATCTATCTATCTATCTATCTATCTATCTATCTATCTATCTATCTATCTATCTATCTATATATTAGATTTTGTTTTATTTTTTTTCAAGTTATAAATTAATTTATTGAAATTAACATTTACAAAAAAAAGTAACATTTACATAACATTTATTGACAAATTTACAATATTTTGTACACTAATGTACACTGTTTTTACCTTGTGTGAACTGTATGTAGATATTTATGTTGTTTTTTTGTTACAGTGTTTGCTACTTTAAGTAAATGTAAAAAATAATTCAACATTACTCTGTAGGCTTTATTGTTAATGTAAATGTGTATTTTATTCGTTTTTCTGAAGTTTTACAGTTTTTCTCAGTCGCTTTGGTGCATTTCTCAAAATTGCACTATTTACATTTGTACAACAGTTAATGTATTTCTCAAAACAATTAGTCATTTGTGCACATCATAGTAGCAGTTTCTCATTCCTTCCAACAAATTGCAAATGCTTTTGGACATACATCAATGGCTTTCCTACAACTCTCTGCTGTTTGTAACATTATCATTTGCTTATGTCATGTCAGTCAAAATGAACTAAACTTGTGGATGTTAAATAGTCATTCCATATAAAACTAATAGTCCTCATTTCATTACTTGAGTCATTACATACAAAAATGTTGAACTAGTTGTCAAAATCTGTCAAGCAAATTTTATAACATTTTTTAAATACTTGAAATCCTGAAAATGTCTTCTAAACTGAACAATTTGATGACTGATTTACAGACCTGTGTATAGTATATAGTGCTGTCTTGAGCATTTTCAGAAGTGTCAACAAAATCTGACTTTTTTGCATTGGAGAACATGCACAGAGTAAACTGTCATAAGAAAACATGACAAAGCCATTTGACTGTCACATAAACAATGGTGGCAGGACTTTTCATTTTGATGACACTGACACATTGATTGACATGAATACTTGCTTTTGAGGAATGAGCTTTCCATTTTGAGCAAGTGACACACTTTTCCAGGTTATCTACTAGGTTTTGCAGTTTGTACTAATTGTTTTGAGAAATGCATTAACTGTTGTGCAAATGTAAATAGTGTTGTGAGAAATGCACCAAAGCCACTGAGAACAACTGTAATTACCATCATTTGTATTTAAACACAGATTCCATCATATACACCATATAAATACAGATCAAACTGAATCACCAAATCTGTCTTGCTCATTAGGGCGAGTGAAAAGAGGAGAAATTGTCAAATTTGGTGTGTGAGCAGGACAGAAGGGGGAAATGGGACAGCTGTGCGCTAAATCTCTCACAGCTGATTCGATTTGTCCTGCTCTTCCACAGGCCTGTATTTTTCCAGATACATGAGGATGTAATCATAGCCTACAATCTTGGTGGATAAAGCTCACAGCGGCCTCTGTACATACTTCTGAGCTTTATCTGTGTCACTTGTTTGTCTTTTACTCTCTCTCTCTCTGACTGATGAATGGGGCATATGTGTGGATGGTTCTCATAAGATGGGCGACTGGATTATTGGAATTATGGGAATTTTAGATGGCTGGATTAATAGAGGTAAATAGAGTTCAGGAGGATTCAGGCGGATTTGCATACACTTGAGGTATTATTGGTGTCTTTCTACGAAATGAAAGGAATTGTCTTTGAATGAATAATTTTTCATGTGACTTAAAGGTTCATTTATAGGTTATAGTCCATGTAGTGTTCTAGTGATTCAAATATGTGCTATATCAGTTTTCTGCACCACTGTTCACGCAGATCCGCCGTTTGCGTATGCACGAGCGCCGCGGTCACGTGGACACGAGTGACAGCGATAAAAACAAATGCTGAATCAAAACTTTTTAAAATCCTGTATCAATATTGGAGTTACTTTTGCACGCTGGAGGAAGGACGACACCATGGCTGAAGTATTTCTTTTAGACAGGCAATGTTATGTTTTAAAACTCTTTTAGTCATGCAAAGCTGATGTAGATTGTGTTGTTTTATAAATGGGTTATATGCAGGGCTTGACATTAACTTTTTTGATCACCAGCCACTGTGGCTAGTAGATTTCCAGCATTACTAGCCACTCGCCATTTTGACTAGCCACAATTTTGTTGTTGGGAAAATATATTTTATATGCATAAATATGACTTTGACATGCAGAAATTACTTGATTTAGATTTTGTGTTATGTCCATGCCTCCTCATTCATTTAACTTTTTGTGTGTTGGGTATGAGCAAATGGGCCATGGTTTCATAGTGTTGTATTACAATTAGTTTTCATTTCACATGACTTTTCAGAGCTCAAATTAAGGATTTACCAAATTTATCTCTGACCATACCAAACATAAATAATTATTATTTCGTATCCACAAATTTTAAATGTGTCAAAATGAGCAAAATACAGCTGTATACTATTTATTTAACAAAACATTTCTTAAAAAAAAACAAAAAAACAATTGACATTTAAAAAATAACTGCTGTAGTGCATCTAAAACTATGCACAGTAATCTGTCCTGGCTAAAGGTCCCAGATCACCAGTTAACTATACATAAATGGGGAGTTAATCTCCCATTAAAGCAATGTTATTGTGAAAAATGATAAACCATATTACCAAAAACACCTGTAAGCTAAAGAAAGCAGGTGAAAAATAGTCCGTGTGTGATAATGAAAGGATGATCACACACAAGGTTAACGCTAGGCCAATTAATAATCTGATCAAATAATGGTTAGGCTAAAACGAAAGCAACCGGTGCTGCTTACCAAAAGACAAATCCGGAGCTCTTGAAAGCAGCAAAACTATGAGTGCAAGGGCATTACTTTTTGTCTAGTCTATTTGTAAGAGAACCGATCACACCAGTTGCATTTCTAGGCACAGTTATTTCACGCAAGGAAACGGGAGCGCGCACGCGTTTTAAACAGTCGCGCGCATCACATCACCTGTGCGCGCGAGTGATCATCCTTTTGTTCGGTATTCAGCTGCTTTCTTTTGCTCCCACAAACATAATTTGTTTTGTCAGTCTTGTTGCTTCTCGATTCTAAGATCACATTTGCACGCATATTGGGCCATCGTTACTGTCGAACCCTGCTTTTAAGAAAGCTACAATTTAAAAAGTATTTTCAACCAGCCAAAATGGCTAGTGGGAGTGACTGTCTAACCCACCACAGGGGAAATCTACCCGCATTTGGCGGGTTGGCCGGTGTTAATGTTAAGCCCTGGTTATATGCAGTGAAGTGTTGTTCAGCCACTGAAATCTTCCAGCGAACGATTGATGTGACTATTTTTTCAGTTTCATAAGGGATCTTTTACAGCATCGATAATGTAGATTTTTATTTAGTTTAACAACAAAACAACAGTAAACAGCGCTATTCTGCCTAGCCTGCTTTACTGGGGTGAAGTTGCTTTTATATTCACATTGGTTCATTTCTGAACAATGACAACCTGTGACGCGCTCCCTATATTATTTACCACACTACTCTGAATATTCGGTCTGAAATAGCATGCAAGTATGGCTTAGTAATAAGTGTAATTCCTGCACCCCAACAGTCAACCACTAAGCATACAGTGGTCGCTTTAGGACAAAGCACGTGAGAGTGAGACCAGCGATCCTTGCACTGAAAACGTGCTAGATATAATACAGTTTCTCGTTCAGAATTGTAGTATTATAAAGTACTATAGTTTTCTAACTGGCGAATGGCATGATCTAGTCGGTCTTCGTCTTTTTTAATGTGGCGTGTTCATGATTTCAGTAGGCGTGGCTTTGGACGACAGGGGAGGGATTATGTTTGAAAGATATTATGCTAACTGGTAAGCATTTAGCCAGATCACCTACTGCACATTTGACTCTTCAAGTTAAAACATTGGTATAGTCTAAAAATGAATATAAATATTTGCAAACATGGCCTCTTATTGTCAACTCAAATATGTATCTATAAATCAGAAAGCATAATTTTTTAATTACATTTTATAAATTAAATATATATATACACACTACTCAAAAAATAAAGGAAACACTTAAACAACACAATGTAACTCCAAGTCAATCACACTTCTGTGAAATCAAACTGCCCACTTAGAATGCAACACTGATTGACAATCAAATGCTGTTGTGCAAATGGAATCGACAACAGGTGGAAATTATAGGCAATTAGCAAGACACCCCCCATAAAGAACACCAAGATTGCCAAATTCGCCATTGGCGCCCTGTGCTCTTCACAAATGAAAGCCGTTTCACACTGAGCACATTGTGAGACCATATGCCGTTGCGGTTGGCCCTGAGGTCCTCCTAATGCAATATAATGCTAGACCTCATGAGGCTGGAGTGTGTCAGCAGTTCCTGCAAGACAAAGGCATTGATGCTATGGACTGGCCTGCCCATTCCCCAAAACTGAATCCAATTGAGCACATCTGGGACATCATGCCTTGCTACATCCACCAACACCACGTTTCACCACAGACTGTCCAGGAGTTGGCGAACGCTTTAGTCCAGGTCTGGGAGGAGATCCCAGAGGTCATACAGGCACGTGGAGGCCACAGACACTATTGAGCCTCATCTTGACTTGTTTTAAGGACATTACATCAAAGTTGAATGAGCCTGTAGTGTGTTTTTCCACTTCAATTTTGAATGTGACTCCAAATCCAGACCTCCATGGGTTAATAAATTAGATTTCCATTGATATTTTTTGTGTGATTTTGTTGTCAGCACATTCAACTATGCAAAGAACAAAGTATTTAATAAGAATATTTCATTCATTCAGATTTAGGATGTGTTGTTTAAGTGATCCCTTTATTTTTTGAGCAGTGTATTATCAGCAAATTAGTGCATATTGTTATTTTACACTGTATGCAATGCATCAGCATGTGCAAATAACTGCCACAATTATCGAATGAGATGTATTTGTACAATGTCTCTCGCAGTATGCTTTACTGGATATATTTTGTCGTTAACAAACTCAAAACTCTGTGTGTGACTCTGCATCCGATTTATTACTTTGTATCTTATCATGAGACAAGATTGATCTCTTTTTTTCACAATTCCAAGCAGAAATCCAATAAACTCTCACTCCTAAAAGCTCCAGCTTCTCCTGTGCCCACAGCCTCTTGTAAAATTGATAATTTGCTGAGTGTTTGGACTGTTTCTGGTGGTTCCCTTTATATTCCAATAGCATTTATGTGAACAGCATGTTCGATCCAGCATGTAAAATCAGAGCATGTTACCTTAAAGAAAGTCATTGTAGAGCCATCTCTCACTGCTCCATATTCAATTCTAGTCTGCTTGGCCAAATCGTCGGCCGAATCGATTGGGGAGTCCATTCTCTCCACTGTGAGGAACGCGGCCAGGTTGGCTGTGTAGGAAGATATGATGATTAAAGTGAAGAACCACCAAATCCCTCCCAAAATTCTGGTGGACAAAGCTTTGGGCATCAGCTCAGATCCTGAAAAAGCAAACAAATAAGCAAATGCTTAGCAGAACAGAGACACTGGCCCCAAAAAGTATTTGGACACTTAAGCCATGCTGAAAATAATATTTGAATGTCACCACGATAGATGATAAAATACAAAACCAAGTGACATTTAAAGAAAGAGCTGTATGAAAAAAATGACATTTAGTTTGTTTATCAATTAAATGACACTAGATACGCCGTTCAGATGCGAGGAACACATCTGACATCTGTATTTACTAGTTCTTACATCTAAAAATGGTTTGTTTTCCAGACAGACAATAAAACACAAAAAGAATGTATTTTTATGTTTATATTTATTATATTTATAGTTATATATAGGTGGCACGGTGGCTCAGTGGTTAGCACTGCCGCCTCACAGCAAGAAGGTCGCTGGTTCAAGTCCTGGCTGGGCCAGTTGGCATTTCTGCATGGAGTTTGCATGTTCTCCCCATGTTCATGTGGGTTTCCTCTGGGTGCTCCAGTTTCCTCCACAGTCTAAAGACATGCGCTATAGGTGGATTAAATAAACTAAATTGGTCCTATAGTGTATGAGTGAATGTGAGTGTGTATGGGTGTTTCCCAGTACTGGGTTGCAGCTGGAAGGCTATCTGCTGTGTAAAACATGTGCTGGTTGGCGGTTCATTCTGCTGTGGCGACCCCTGATGAGGAACTAAAGGGGGTCGCACACAAGATGCGCTGCTCAGTGTCGCGCCATGCAGCGCCTTGCATTTTAGACTTCTAAACATAGATTTCTATCAGGGTATGCACACCGGTGCCGCAAGTCGGCGGCTGTTCGCGGCGCCCAGCTACAACTCAGGACACTGTTCATATTTCTGCTGTGTCACAGAGTGCCATCTCATTAGTTTCACATTAAATAAAAAAAAATCGTATGTGTGCATCTGCTATGCGATGCTTCCAACTGTCATGTGCATGGCCCACTTTAGCCAAATGAAAATGAATGAATAAATGTTTATATATTGGTTTTATATTTAACTCAAAAATATTATTTTGGAAACCAGGGGAGGATACATTAAACCAGGAATGCCTAATCCTGTTCCTGGAGATCTAGGCTGTTTCTCAATTCCAAAAACGCAGAGAATGGACTTGCGTTCTTGTGAAGACCAGTCTTGCCAGGTGTCCTTGGAAGAACGAACTCAATAGACCACGAGAACAGAGAACGCGTCCTGTGAGAAATGAGATGCTGCGTTCTTCCCTGGTTCTTCCTGATGGTCACGTGACCTTCACGCATTTTAAATGGAAAATTATTCAAACATTACAGCATTCATACAACGATTTATTGTTCTTCCCCTTTTCACAATATATACTATGCATAAAAACATTATAAATATACGTTGCACAATATAAATAAAACTAATTTTAATACGAATTTCAGCAAACAAGCAAAATTTAATGTATTTAAAACTTAATGTATTTATTCCTTTATTAAGATGTCCATAGTAATGTTTATATTCACCGTTTCATTTAGAAAATCTCCTGAGGTAAATAAGTGATATCTCTGAACTTTAATAATAAATCTAAATAAAATGCTGCACTTCCCCCCTCCAGTCGCAATGACTTCTGGGGCTTCTAGAGCGAGATCGGTGCTCAAGTCTGCATCGCTGCGTCCTCGATATCAAGAACACATCCGGGAAGTTTCACGCGTCCTCTGTTCTTGCGGTCTTGAGTATTGTAACTGAACTTTGGCAGCTGATGATGACGTTACACAAGAACACAAGACCGCTGAAGAACGCATATTGAGAAACAGCCCTATTTCCTGCAGAGTTCAGCTCCAACCCTGATCTCAAACACACCAGACAAACAGACAAATAATTAGGACCTGAACAGCACTTGATAATTACAGGGAGGTGTGTTTGATATGGGTTGCAACTGAAAGGAAGGTAGATCTCCAGGAACAGGGTTGGTCACCCCTGTATTAAACATTCCTAAGGATATATATACTGTATATATTTAAAAAACATTTTAATTGTTTACTTCTTAATTCCTACATGAGTATTTTATTCATTTTATAGTTCTCAAGAATCTTCTTACTTTATTCTCAAATAAAATGAATCTTTTCATGAAAATCACTGTAAATAACTTCAGTCAAGTGCTAAAGAATGTATGCAAATGAAATATAATTATTCAGCAAGTTTTATCTGGAAGACTTTTCTCGTTTTGTCAGAAAACACAGACTACACCACATTGTATACATTTTCAGTGTTGTCCTCACTAACCCCTTAAGGAAAACAGATGCCTCTCCCTGATCTTTTATCTGCTGATGTTCAGAACAGAGTTACTTTACAACAGTGGTTTACACAACATTTCATCAACTGTTTCGCAACATTTGTTTTGTTTTACTCTAGTACTGACAAAGACTTTCTCTTCTTATTTCTTAAAAGGCACTGCTTCCTCTGAGAAAACAGCCCTGATACACTTACTGACACACACACACACACACACACATACTTGGTATCTTTATAGGGACTTCCAATAGACGTAGTGATTTTTATACTGTACAAAACTCTATATTCTATACCCTCTTTACATATTCAAAATACTTAATTCTGTGCAATTTATGAACAGTTTTCTTCATGGGACCAAGAAAATGTCCCCACAAGGTCAAAATTTACTGGCATTGCAATTCTATGGGACATTTGGTCCACACAATGTTAGAAATACAAGGTACACGACACAGTTTTGGTTTTGTGAATTGTGGGGACATTCCATAGGCATATTGTTTTTATACTGTGCAAACTTATTTACTAAAACACCTAGCAGGAAGCTTTGTGCATTCTGTATAATTTATAAGCCTTCTGAAATAATGGGAACATAGGGCAAAGTCTCCTTCTCCTTGTAATACCCATGTCATACCCGTGACATTATACAAAATTGTGCCCTTATGTCACAAACACATGCACACATTCACACAATCCCACACACAACCCTGCTAAAAAAAACCAGCATATGCTGGTAAGGTATGTTTTGATGCTGGTATGCTGGTCCTGCTGGTTTTAGTGGTGATATTGCTGGTTTCAATGCTGGTATTGCTGGTCTCGATGCTGGTTTTGCTGGTCTCAATGCTGGTCTTGCTGGTTTCAGTGCTGGTTTCAATGCTGGTCTTGCTGGCCTGAGTGCTGGTCCTGACCAGCATTGAGACCAGCATTAAGACCAGCAAGACCAGCACTGAAACCAGCAAGACCAGCATCGAGACCAGCAAAACCAGCATCAAGACCAGCAAAACCAGCGTTGAAACCAGCAGGACCAGCATAAAAACATACCTTACCAGCATATGCTAGTTTTTTCAGCAGGGAAGAGACAAGAGTTACACACTAAACAGGTTTATTGTCTCATAAGAGGCTCATATTGCTTTTGCTCTCATTGCACTCATTCTAGATGTTAACCTTCAACTTAGTGATAAATCTAACGTGTGTTATTCTTACTGAGGCTTTTCAATGTGGCTGAATGGCTCAGAGCTTTGATAGATCGCTAGAAAATGAAACTGTCACAGGAACCATTCATTATCTTTACAAGAAAAACAGAATCTTCTTTTGTGAAAGAGCAATACTGAACCTGTCCTTATAAGCAAAGTCACGATTCTGATCAAACAGACGCGTTATTAAGATATATGGGAGGAGAGTTTCCTATTAACGGATTAATATGTGCTAATTTCATCATTAGAAAGACAGACCGCTAAGTCTGATGTATGATACTGAAGATGTCTTTCATGCGCGGATAACTGGGTGAGATTGTTGGGAGTCAAAAAGACTGCACGAATGTTTAGTATGTGCATTTGTAGGCCTTGGGCGCAACTTAAAAATTCAGTTTGATTGCCAGCTAAATTATTAGCTTTGATCTAAGCTATACACCTAACACCAACTTTTAGCCGCTAAAGCAGTTAGCGAAAAGCTCAACAAAACTGCCATACATGCTGGTTTTCCTTTAAATCTGCCAGTCATGAAAAATAACAGATAATAATGATTACCATCTTGCATTTTCCTTGAAAAGTCAAAAAAGCTCAGTGTAAAAGGTGGTGTTTACTGTCAAAGTGCTCTTTTAGCATTAGCGTAACTAAAAAGTCAAGGCCAAAGACAGACCCTGCTACAAAGTAAAAGCAATAAACAACTGAATGTGTTCGAGACAGTCAGTTTGATCTGTTTTGATGTTTTTTTGGCTAGGCAGCTAATCAGAGACCACTTTAAACTGACCTTTCAGTAATGCTAATGCTAATAAATCCCTTTGAAAGCTACCCGACCAGTTTACATTAGCCACCTGGGGAGAGAGAGCTCTTTGACAGCCACTGCGATGTGTTTGTTCCTTTGGAAATGCTATGTTGCAGATTGTGCATAATTAGCATGGCTAAATGCTAACTACTGACCTCTGGTTTACTCTTAAATGGCACACGTTGGACAAAGCTGTCAATCATAGCCATGATTTTATCACATCTAAGATCGCAATATGAATTCATTTAGTGAAGTAAATAAAGAAGAAACTCATTTAGACAGGCGATGAAACATTGAATAATCCTCTTAAATATTGTTCTGTCAATTTAGGGATAAAAACAAACACCAAACTAGGTTTTTTTGTATGTTCTTAATGCTTTTTGTCATAGGCTAACTAACTGGCAAAACCCAGTGTTTTTAATTGATGAGATGTTTGAAAAAGATGACAAGGTTAGTTCTCTCACCTCATGTAGGAGGCTTAGTTGTGGGTTATAATGCAAAAACACACACTCTCAAACGCACACGTGAATATGAATAAATCACACCAATTAACACAATGAAAATGTTGTTTTCAGAAAGCTCGTTCATGCTATTAATACAGGTCATGTCATAAATATGTGAATCCCTTTTAAAAAACAAATGTTAGTCAAGGTCATTTACAAATAATACATTATTATGGATCAAAACATCAATCAAATAAGAATATGACATGATTTATTTATCCCTTTTTTTATTTATATTATTCCATGTATTATTTAAAACAATATATATTTATTTTTACTGTGAATGTCCTAATTGGAATACAGAATTTTCTTTTTAGAAATTTCGATTAAATGTTCATGTTGTTTATTTTTGTTAATTATTACTATTATTCAATTATAACAATATAATTATTTTATGATTATAATTATTATTAATTAATTACTTATTTGGGTAATAAGTTAGTAAAAATATAACTGGATGTGTAGAATATGCACATTGTTTTATAATATAGATTTATCAGACATACCACTGAAACTTAGCAAACTGTAATCTTACTGCAACATATTTGTATTCATTTATCCAACCTATCCAGCACACATTTCACGCAGCGGATGCCCTTCCAGCTGCAACCCATCTCTGGGAAACATCCACACACACTCATTCACACTCATACACTACAATTTAGCCAACCCAATTCACCTGTACAGCATGTCTTTGGACTGTGGGGGAAACCGGAGCACCCGGAGGAAACCCACGCGAACGCATGGAGAACATGCAAACTCCACACAGAAACGCCAACTGACCCAGCCGAGGCTCGAACCAGCAACCTTCTTGCTGTGAGGCGACAGCACTACCTACTGCGCCACTGGTTGCCACATTTTTAGGCATTAAGAAATATTTAATATTAATGCAGAAATATTACAATTGCTAGAATGCCAGTCATAAACATGTTCAAGACTAGATTAAAAGTATTAATGTTGCAAATTTCCTTGCACATACCCGCTGCCTTGTAAATTAACTCACAATATATTTAACTAAAACTCAACATCTTAAGTTGAAACAAAGAATCTCTCTAAGTTGAGTTGACTCACAATTTCAAGGCAGCTGGTGAACTTGAGTTTGTAAGTTTAACCAAGTGAAATGTTTTACAGTGTACTGTCTGTTTTGCTTTATAATTTTAGCTGAATCATAGACATGATGATATAGAGCCATATAGCATGGCTTCTCATGTGATATTGTTCATGTAGATCATTTAGTTCCCCTCACCCCACAACAAGTCTTTTAAAGTTTGATAAAAGTATTCCGTAACACTTTGCTTGAAAGGGTGTTCACAAGATTGCCCTGAAACTTTATAATCATGACATGACTGTGAATGAGATTTTATGCATGCTCATGACAACTGTTATTAAGTGTCATTTGCTCAGTTATGTCATTTTAAATGCAAAGACATTTTAATGACAAATTGTACCACTGTAGATGAGATAAAAATAAATAAGTAAATATATATACACTTTATTAGGTACACATGTCCATCTGCTCGTTAACCCAAATTTCTAATCAGCCAATCACATGGCAGCAACTCAATGCATTTAGGCATGTAGACATGGTCAAGATGATCTGCTGCATTTCAAACTGAGCATAAGAATGGGGAAGAAAGGTGATTTAAGTGACTTTGAACGTGGCATGGTTGTTTTTGCCAGATGGGCTGGTCTGAGTATTTTAGAAACTTCTTATCTACGCGGAATTTCACACACAACCATCTCTAGCGTTTCCAGAGAATGGTCAGAAAAAGAGACAATATCCAGTGAGCGGCAGTTCTGTGGGTGCAAATGCTTTGTTGATGTCAGAGGTCAGGGGAGAATGGCCAGACTAGTTTGAGCTGATAGAAAGGCAACAGTAACTCAAATAACCACTCGTTACAACCAAGGTATGCAGAAGAGCATCTCTGAATGCATTACACGTCAAAACTTGAGGCGGCTGGGCTACAGCAGCAGAAGACCACACCGCGTGCCACTCCTGTCATCTAAGAACAGGAAACTGAGGCTAGAATTTGCACAGGCTCACCAACATTGGACAATAGAAGATTGTAAAAACGTTGCCTGGTCTGATGAGCCTCGATTTCTGCTGCAACATTTGGATGGTAGGGTCAGAATTTGGCATCAACAACATGAAAGCATGAATCTATCCTACATTGTATCAATGGTTCAGGCTGGTGGTGGTAGTGTAATGGTGTGGGGGATATTTTCTTGGCACACTTTGGGCCCATTAGTACCAATTGAGCATGGTGTCAACACCACAGCCTACCTGAGTATTGTTGCGGAGTATGTCCATCTCTTTATGACCACAGTGTACACATCTTCTGATGGCTACTTCCAGCAGGATAAAGCGGCATGTCATAAAGCGCAAATCATCTTAGACTGGTTTCTTGAACATGACAAGGAGTACTCACTGTACTCAAATGGCCTCCACAGTCACCAAATCTCAATCCAATAGAGCACCTTTAAGATGAGGTGGAACGGGAGATTCGCATCATGGATGTGCAGATGACAAATCTGCAGCAACTGTGAGATGCTATCATGTTAATATGGAGCAAAATCTCAGGAATACTATAAGGCAAAGGAGGTCCAACCTGGTACTAGTATGGTGTACCTAATAAAGTGGCCGGTGAGTGTATATGCATGTCATCTTTACATTTAAAATGTCATAACTGAGCGAATGACAGTTAATGACATATTGATATATATGCATGCATAAAATTTCATTTCAAATTAGCATGTCATGTCATGATTATAAAGGTTACATGTCTTTTGAACACTCCAAGTAAAGTGTTACCAAGTATTCAAAGCAGAAAAGAAAATGACAGTACATTTAAAACAAACAGAAAAGGTAGTGGCGTTTACTGTAAACAACATCTATTACATTACACCAAAATAGTATCGCTTTGAGTATGTTTTGCTTATAGGACATTAACTGCATTACTGAAAAGTACAGCACATTTCACATGATTCAAAAACACCTAATTTGCATTTAACAGTATAAATGTATTACTAATAACTGAAATAACTAAATGTCCTTTGCATTAAGAAGTTTGAAAACCTATTTTAATATATGTCTGGCTTGAAAGTTACAATATGTTTACATTTTAATGTTAAAAGAGCTGCTTTAAGCATAATAGATGATCCTAAAATCCACCAGTGACACGAAATACCCGCTCCAGCACTTCACCATTTTTTTCTGTACAATTCCTGTTAGCGTTTCTTCTTCATGGCTGAGCGGTCTCTCTGATGTAAATAAGATTTATCTAATATTTCAGCCGAAAACTCTCTGTAACGTGAGGTCAGACTACGCTGCATAATGATTTGTCTGGTTCTCCAGCGCTCATTAAAGCCGCTCTTGGCGTTTCACACTTTTCTGCACACCTGACAGGTCATCCATTTTGTTTCATGCCTTCTGTAGCGGAACCTGCAAACCTCTCCTCACTAGCATCGGATCCATTACACCAGAGGAAACCCAGCTAAAAGTTTGCAAGCCAGAACAAAAATCTATTTAATAACTGGTTGTGACTTATAACCATGCCAGAGGTGCATTTTCATCTTCATAGCGCTACAATTCCCTATTGTATGAATGTCACTGCATAAAATCTCCAAATGAAATTAAAAAAAGATCCTTTTTTTTCTATTCATTTGAACTGTCTGGTCTCAAGGTGTTTTTTAGCGAATGCATAAAGTTAGTTCCCCTTAAGCGCTTTCTCTAAATGAATGCCACTTGGTTTGATGTTGTTTTATTGTCAGGTGAAGCGATGTATTGTTGAGTGTAACGTACCTTGACGCATTAGAGCTGCGACGCCGAACCATAAACTATTCAGCAGGGTGAAGTTGTTTTCGACCACTTCAGAGGAAGGGTTGCAGGGGTGAGGGTTGTACCATTCATATGGTGTGAACCTGCCAGGAGTCACAGAAAACAGGCTTTACACAGATAAAAAATGAAGAGAGCACCAAAGACCGGGTTTAATACTGCGCTTGAGAGGCTGCGTGTTTGGCAATTTCTAAACTGCAGAACAGTTAAAAAAAAAAAGTTTTTTTCTTGCTAAAGGCTATCAATAACTGCTCAGACTGAAGATTAATAAACATCTCGTTTTTTAAGAGGGGAAGGCTGGAAACAGGTGTAAGGTAAACCAAAATATGCTTCTTTGAACGGATTTAATTTTCATTAAAAATATATATTATTTCTAGGGTTGTCAATTTAATCTGTAAACTTTGTTATTAATTATAATTAACCTTTAATTAAAATGTATTATAAACAATTATAAATAATGCTTTAATTAATACATGAATTAAGTAGTTTTTGCACACAGTTTAATTTAAAAGGCTGTAAATTGAATGTTCAAAACTCTTTTTTTAACCCCTGTGCACTGTTTAAATTAACTACCCTTTTGTTATGTTAGGGATGAAAACATCTACTGAATTAAACTGCTGTAAAAATGCATCAGATAAATATTTTTTTCAATTTATTTTTTGCATAAATCTGTTAATTAACCTCAGTCCTGATATAAACTACTAAATTGTTTAGAAAATTACAGGATTTTAACTCTTTAATTGCCAAATTCACACATGATGTCACTGATTAGGTAAAAAAAGCACACAAAATGATGTATTTTCAATATAAAAAGTAATTGTCGACTGGATTTTTTTTTAACCTTTTATCACAGCCTTGGACATGTGAACGATTAGTAACAACATTGGCTTTGATGTATTGTTAGATTTAAATTTTTTCTCCCTAATTTACTTTTGGTGGCTGTTTTGCCCCATTGACTTCCATTATATCCACATTTGATGGTGCACAAATACACAGACTTTGTTTTTATTTGCTCCATGTAGTTCTGAGAGCTGAGATTTTCTCAGACACATCAAGGTAAGTGCATAGAGGTCACTCTCACACACTTACAGACACACATACACACACTCTAATTTGCTGTTATACTCCATATAAAATCCAGAAACTAAGCTTTTTTTTTGCACAGGTCTATCTAAGTGATTAATGGTGACAACTTATAATCAACAGTAAAAATTTGTCATTTTACCACTTCCCAACATATGGTGTCTTATATGGTGATTTCATGAAAAATATGGTTATAATGAAAGTCAAGGAGACAAAAACAGCCACCAACAGTAAATTAGGGAGAAAAAAAATGAAAATTAATCAAAAACAATGCAATGCAATTTAATTTAGTGTATGTTTTCATCCCTAAGGTATCAAAAGGGTAGTACATTTGCCCAGAGTGTATTGTTGAGGGCTTTTTTTTTTTTTAAATTCAAAGCATTTTCTCAAAATATCTGTCAAAATGAGATGTCACCAAAAATAATTTTGCTAGCTAAAACAGAAAAAGTTATGGCCAAATTAAGACACAAAATCACCACAGAGTGGATGAAAACATACACATGAGGGTTAAATGTTTGTAATGTCTATGCATTCAATGCATCTTCTTTGATTAATTATGCTATTAATTTGCTCAAAAAATTATGTTTGTTCAAACAACCTATTTAAAATGACCTGAATCAACACAACAAGTCTTGATTTTTTTTGGGGGGAGACAATGTAATTGTCTTATGTTCAATCCACTTAAAAACAGTTAAGTTAACAGTTAACTTAATCGATTTGTGTTGGGACAACATGAAGGAATTGTGTGGAACCTAAGGTTGGGTCGATAGACGATGTCATCATCCATCGCCGATGGCCAATAGGCATCACACAATGCTGAGTCGGCATCACAATCCTCTGCCCAACTTCAGAGAGCAGTGCACGTCGGACAGTTTATCAAGGATGTACCGCTGGATCGCGTCTCACTATAATTGTTAAACCTGATATTTAATTAATCTTGTCTCTATCTAACGACTCTTTGGTCTTTTGAATCTATCAGGTAACTTGTCACAGCGTCAGTACACGGCTTCAATCTTTCGCTTTCATGCTTGTACTTAGTAATTTTAGCGAAAACCTCATATACTGTTGGCTGGTTGCTGTTGGTTGTGCACCTTTTTTACCAACCAAGTTTGTCGATGCCATTATAACGACACAGATCACTCCGCCTATTCATGCCAGAGTCCCGCGTAAAAAGTGATTGATAGGTGGTAATTTGTGTGTAACTTACCTTTATTTATTTATGATTTGGTTATGGGTAAAACAAAGACCATGAGGGTCAGGTAGTTGAAACGGTAGGCTACAAATTATTAATTCATTATGAATTAATTAATAATTCAAAAATAATTAATTCATCACCACCTATGGCGACATCGTCCATCGTGATGTTTCACATTAGACATTGTATGATGCCAAATTGATCGACATCGCCCAACCCTAGTGGAACCCTGCATTTCTTTACAGTGTAACTACACTGTAAAAAAATGCAGGGTTCCTCACAATTTACTCATGTTGTTCCAACATAAATAGATTAAGTTAAATGTTAATGATTAAGTGGATTGAACAATAAACAATTAAGTTGTCTCACAAAAATCTCAAGAATTGGGTTGTTTCAGCTCATTTTAAATAAGTAAATTTAAAAAGCAGCCAAAATCTTTTTTTTGAGTGTTTGTTAGACTAAATCAGTAGCATTCCTCATAACCGGCTTTAAGACATTTACTTTTTACACCTTACCAACTATTCAATGCTAGAAAGCAGAAAAGAACACAATTACGGCTACACGGCTAGCATCTGAAAGGCACATCCTCCGTCCTAGCGCTCAATAATTGGGTCATTTATAAAAGCCCCACCGTGGATCGATGCCTGATCAGAACATGTCAGAAGACTCATCCGTCATGCCTCGTGGTGTGCGGACGCTCGCTCTGTAAACTGCTGTACTTCGGCTATCAGAGCTGCCAAAATTCAAGATCACAGTTTAAAAGACCCCCAGCAGGACGTCTCTGTGAACAAATGGGTCACTCGGCGCAAATGAGCCCTCGGTAACACAGAGACCCCACCAGCTGTCCAGTAAAAGAGTCTAGTTGGACACCCATTTCATTGGCCATTTGCATTTTAATTGAAACGACCAATCATCTGGCTTGCTTCATGTTTTATTTGGGTAGCTGCTATGAACTGGACTTTAATGGGCTCGGATGCAGCCTTGCTCATCCTCATGCAAAAAACAAAACATTACTGACTGAGATGCTGCATTATGCACTCATTGGTGCATCAGGACATCCATAACTGATTTTTTTACATCATTAATCCAAAACCCGTCAGCGATATAATAAAGTCTGTGTGCTGTTTATTACTTATTGATCTTTTTCGAGATCAAATCAGCATTTTGATTCTGGCAACTCATGAGCGCAGTGATATAATTTGAGAAAAGACACACTGCACTCCCACAAAGCAACGTGATATCTATCGGCACGATCTGCAAAACAGCTTTAGATTTGAAATCAGACAGAAGTCGAGGGTGTAAAAACTTCTTGACAGCTTCAAAGAGAGATGTACAATGTTCCCTTAAGCAGCAGATAACAGCAATATTCTTCAAATGACAGCCTGATAATGTGGCTCTGCGTGTGATGTCAAACTATAAAACATCTGAAAGACGTTTCTGAAGAAGTGGGTCACTGTTCCTAGATCTAACAACCAATTTGCACATTTGCTTTGCTAATTTTTCAAGATGCATAAGTGATTGCTCAAAGTATACTTAGTTTTTTTTTTATGAATATTAGCATACACATAAATGACGGCACAGTTTTCAAAGTGCTCACCAGCATCTTTTTTTGCCCCATTGTCAGTATGGGTGTTCGATACTGACAAAAAAGTAATAGAAATTAAATAAATTTGTTAATTGATTGAATTAATCATTTAAATGATTTGTTTAAAGGGCACCTATGATGAAAATCCTATTTTGTAAGCTGTTTGGACAGAACTTTGTGTAGGTATAGAGTGTCCACAGTCATATTGGAGTGATATAAACACAATAAGTCTCTTTTTTTTTTAAATTTCCTGATGTTAAAATAGGATCCAAATCCCTCCTATTTTGAGGCCCATCACAACATGACTTAGGAGTACAGTTTTGAGTGACAGCCACGTATTAACATGTCTCCGTAGTAACGCGTATAATCATATCAACAAGACAGAATGTGCGCAAAGCAACCGGGATTAAAAGATCTGTTCAGCTCTCTGTGATCATCAATCATCTTTAAATGTGATTAAGAATGAAACAGTGCAAGTTTATAATGAATTACAGCGATTTTACCGTATTTACTTCATCACCACAGCCGTGTGTCAGTATAATTATAAAAGAAGACGCTTCAATCCTGGTTTGTGGCATTAAATCAGGTTTATTTGGTGCATTAACATAACGGATGTCCATACAGTGGTGGATACTAACGTGTATTCTGTCACATTTGCCGTGCAAAAACAGTGCATCTGTATGTGTCTGCTGTGTGCGTGAACTTTGTAATGGCATTGGTGTGACTCATCGAAAGGCTTGAATTAACTCCACATTAAATAATAACAGGGAGAATTCTTACTGTAGTATTTATCACAAACTTTACGCGAGATCTGCTTCCTTCATGTCTGTCACTGTGCTGATTATCAGACGCAGCCGAGGTGGAGATCGAGGCACACTCTGATACTCTGAACTAGCATTAAAGGCACAGGCAACAAAAACAGCTACATTGTGTTCGGAGCAGAACATTTCTAATGTTCTGAAAGATATAATAAATTATCTGAGTTTTGAGCTGAAACTTTACAGACATTCTGGCGACACAAAAGACTTGTCTTAAATCTTGAAAAAGAGGTAAAATAGGTGCCCTTTAAAACATATGATGATGTAGAATAGATCATCCATGTTACGTTAATTCCACACACATTCACCATATATTGAGATTATGCTCTTGTGCTGATATTAAGGAAAACAGCACTCTCGCTTGTCTGATATTACAGATGATCCCCTGAAGTGCCTTGAAATGCCCATTGTTATTTATTCAATGTGTTGACGTAATTTACACTGAAACAAGAAGACAGATTGGGACAAAAATAATGACCAGGACAAATGATGTCCTGAAATTTTGAGTCCTATCCCACAAATTGTAAACAGTGTCATTTAAAATACAGAAAAATCTATAAAAACATAAAGCTGTTATTGTTTTTTAAATATCAATTTCGTTAGCGGTTAATTTCCAGTGGAAAAAATTAAACATATTAATTTATTAATAAAAACATTAAATGTATTATTATCTACACATTTTTATGACTGGTGATAACATACAGACACATGTGGAGCAAAGGAACCAGTCAATTAAAGGTGAACTGCTACACTGGCCTGAACTTCTTTGCAGAAGTATTTCCCATTTAAAACAGTTAAGGTAAAGATGAGTCCATTAAAAGTAGGTAAAGTCTATTTTATCTACTATTTTCAGTTCTTTATGTTTATTAGACTAAATAGTTCCTGCATTGTATCGCTCAAACTTCTGAACTCAAATAGTCATTATATTAATAGTATATTGTGTAAATCAATATTTTAAATTTGCATTATTACTACGTTAAAAATACTGAATGCATCTCTCCCCCATGTGTTCAAAATTGTACCCCAAATGTACATCTGCTGTGCCGCAAGAGAACCTAAACATTTGATCACCCAATTGACATTAAATAAAAATAATTTAAACATGTTTTAACACCATTAAAACAGCTAATAGCATTTTATTATCATAACAACATCTCCAGAGGCCTTGAGGTTGATAAAGTCATTATAACAAGGCTTTTGACATCTAGTCAAAACTTTTGGGTTCCCAAGAGACTTGTTTTTCTGCAAAATGAGTGACATGGTTGATAATGTCAGCTTACACTTTGTTAAAACAATGAAGATTTTCCAATATTATTGTAAACAATTATTATCATTCACCTGTCTCATACTGTTTCTTTTCTGACAGTGAGTACATTTACATGGACACCAATACTCTGATTTTAATATGATTAAGACAATACTTTAATTAAGAGTCTACCATGTAAACAGAGATTTTTGATGACATTAATCTGATTAAAGTCATAATCGTCTTCAAGACAAATCGAATTGAGACATGTGGAGTATTCCTATTGTAGTCGCATTATTGAAGTGCAGTACAAACATGTAAACACCTTAATCAAACTATTATAGTCGTGCAGGACTTTTTGCTGCATAATTAGGGACAGGATATTCATATTCCATACACACACAGCTGTTTGACATTATTCTCTGTGCCTACCAAGTCAGTAAAGGACCATAGACACACACATTTCCAAGCACACACACACACAGTGAACTCCTGGACACTCGTCACACCCATTAACATCATCACTGAACACACTTTTATCCCATAAATGCTGAAGTTTTCTTTCAATTCGGCATGCGGTATCAAATTCCATTAAAACAACGCTCTCCCACCAGTCCTTACTGCATACTCGCATCTGTTACCTCAGAGTTTGTCACAGGTGCATGAATGAAATGTTGCTGAATGAATTGAAACAGCCGAACTGTACTTAAAATAAAAAAATCTGAAGCCAAAATTACATGAAACTCCAGAGGAAACATTGAATAGCGTGTCTATGTGGTATAACATGTTAAACAGTACATTAAAGGAAAGTTCTAAAAGCAACTCATACCTTAATCATATTATTGCCTAATTTAGATTAAGGTAAATAAATCGATTACTGATGTCAATGTAAACATAATCATTAAATTAATTCAATTCACTTCACACAAACTTTATGTACTGTATGCCTTCCAATACACTTAAAACCCAAGTGTGCTTTGGTCTTTAAACCTAAATCTCCAATCATACCTGGCAATCACAAACAGCACGCAGCTCACTCCCAGACAGGCCAGCAGCACGTACATCCAAATATCGGGGGTGAGGGGGTTGAGGAAGGAAAACACCCCTGGATTGGTGCCGTTTGGTTTGCGGTACAGTA
>LR812528.1:29654988-29766386 GCA_903798195.1 Danio kyathit
GGTTTGAGTTCTCTTCCTTTATTGGGTTTTACTGTGCTCAAATTGCTTTGTTAACTCAAATGGATTAAGTTTACAGTACTCATTAGGATTAGTTTTTTTTTTTTTTTTACTTACTTTTGGGTTTACAGTGTACATGCTCACCACAGAGGCAAAGCACTAAATAAAGCACTGACAGGGAATATCTATGTAGTACATGTGTTCATCCTGTTTGTAATAGTGCTACTCTGCTATAATGGTAACACTGGTAAAACGACACCTCTCGACTATGATTATTTTATTGATGTTGTTTTTAATCTGTGTAATTTAAGTTATTCAGTTGAATTTTAAAATTCTTACTTTTAATAATTTCTTGCATTTATATAGCACGTTTCTGGACATGTTTTTTGGGGGAATCTCCTCATCCACCACCAGTGTGCAGCATCCACCTGGATGACGCGACGGCAGCCATATTGCGCCACACACCGCACACCAGCTGATTGGTGGAGAGGAGACAGAGTGATGAAGCCAATTATCATATAGGGATGGTTAGGAGGCCATGATGGACAGAGGGCAGTGGGCAAATTTGGCCAGGATGCCGAGGTTAAACCCCTACTCTTTTTTTGAAGGACATCCTGGGATTTTTAACGACCACAGAGAGTCAGGACCATGGTTTAATGTCTCATCTGAAAGACGGTGCTCACAGAACAGTTTAGAGTCCCCATCAATATTCTGGGGTAGACTCAAACAGACTGCAGGTTGAGCGCCCCCTATTGGCCTCACTAACACCACTTCTGGCAGCTGGTCTCCCATCCAGATACTGACCAGGTGCAGCCCTGCTTAGCTTCAGTTACTTTACTCTTAGATTACTTTAGATGAATTAATAAAATAATAAATATTTATTGCAAAGCATTTCCAGCTTCTATTTTGGTTTTCAACCAAGTGCCTCCAGAATTTTGATTTTGGCACAGAATTTTTTATTTCGGTGCATCCTTACATATATAATTTTCAGGTATGAATTTAACAAAAATTGAATGACAGTTAAAGAGGCCATATGAAGAACACTTAGAACAAAAGTAAAACAATACAAATATACAAAATATGACAACACGAAATGTATAAATCTTTCATTTTTCTGAAGTTGAAGTTAGTCTAAAGTGGTTAACTAAAAAATCATTGAAGGAAAGTCATGTGACAGGAGGCAATAGTTGCATTACACTATGAATTTTTGTTTGTTCATGCAATAATTCCTGCCTCAGTTATTTGTGATTGCTCTGTTTCCAAACCTAAATTAACTAAATAATGCCATTATTCTGTTAGATACTAGTTACTCTAATAAAATAAAACTTGACATTGTCAGAAATCTGTTTCTGTTGGCTTGAAAAATTGGAAATCTGTATCAGAATCAGCCAGCCCAATCTCACAAGGAAACATAGCTATTATTTCATCTTACCAGAAAAATGGCCAATTCATACAAATTCATATAATTTTATTCATACAATCTTTAAAAAGAAGGTGTGCCCACAAACCCCACCCCTAAACATTGTAAAATGTACAAATGAAATCCTACAGGTTCATACAAATTAGCCACTAAATCAAAAAGTAAAAAATTAGCAAGAGATTGCGCTGGAATCAGTCAGTTTACTTCTGCAATCAAAATTGGACATAAAATACAATGTCACTGTTTCCAAAGAAAGTCACTATTTTTATTGTCATTTCCCTCAACTGGAGGTATTTTAATTCAAAATAAAAATAGACTACATGTATTATCCCCAAGCATAACAATAAGTGATATGTGAATGTCATTTTAACCACTGAACTAGAAAATCTGATCACCATACCATAAATAAACAAGAACGATGCACCACTAAAGAGACTATTTGTGAAAAACTATAAGCTTTGTAACTTAAATCTTACACATTCTCATACAAAAACATAAGACAGACTAATTTAGCCTCTATAAGACACTTGAAGACACCAGTCAATGGTGTTTCTGAGTAAACCATAAGAGCAGCAGCAGACGTTGACTGTCTCTCATCAGTGTCCAGCAGAAGAGACTCACCTTGGCCGTCCCGTCCTCCTTCAGGCTGATGAGGTCCAAGTTGAACTCTTTCCGCAGCCCATCAGTCTTGTTAAGCACTATCCGTCCTGTCAAACCATCCCACTGGGCCTGAGGCACAAAAACATTGTACAATGAGAATGATGCACAACATCGCTTTCACTGCCGTGTCTTTCAGTCATTGCGGTAATGGAATATTATGCATCCTGAGGGTTTAGTCGTCTGTTGACAAAAAAAAAAAACCCTCAAGAGTTTTAGTGAAACATTTTGCTTGTCAATTACATCTTAGCTGAATGGATTTTGTGGTGATAAATAGCCTGAATAAAACTACTTGGATGATGTGCTTTAGGTTAGGCTAAATGAAAAATAAAACTGTATATTACATCAAATCATGCCGCTGTTTTTACTGATTAAGCTATGTTTAAATTTAGCAGATCTAACGTAAGGGAAAACAGAAAATGTAACATCAGTATTACAGTAGCTGCTATTTATACTGACAATAAAATTATAATTAAATGTAAGGGACAACAGCAAGATTTAAATGTGACTTCAGTTATACAGGAGTCAAGTTAAAACATCTCCCTTCTATAACTCCCTTCTGTAGTTTAATGTTTACTATTTTATCATTTACCCAAAGTGACGAACAAATAAGGAGAACAATAGAAGCAATCCGCTTGTTAAGTCATGACGTATCAGTGACGTATGGAATACTGTTTCCGGGTCCAAGCCGCTACTCATTTGAATTGAGAAAATATTTGTTTATGGCCACTTTTTAGTCCTATCACACATTAAATTTAATTTTATATAAAATCATGGTGTACACAACAGTCTCTGGACTTGCTGCATCACAGACACCAATTGTTTTACAATTTATAAAAAATTAATCACGTTCTGGCCATCTGATATTAGGCATGGATATATATATGTATATATATATATATATATATATATATATATATATATATATATATATATATATATATATATATATATATATATATATATGTATATATATATATGTATATATATATATATATATATATATATATATATATATATATATATATATATATACACACACACATACAGGCAGTGCAGAATTATTAGGGAAATTAGTATTTTGACCACATCATCCTCTTTATGCATGTTGTCTTGCTCCAAGCTGTATAGGCTCGAAAGCCTACTACCAATTAAGCATATTAGGTGATGTTCATCTCTGTAATGAGAAGGGGTGTGGTCTAATGACATCAACACCCTATATCAGGTGTGCATAATTATTAGGCAACTTCCTTTCCTTTGGCAAAATGGGTCAAAAGAAGGACTTGACAGGCTACGAAAAGTCAAAAATAGTGAGATATCTTGCAAAGGGGTGCATCACTCTTAAAATTGCCAAGCTTCTGAAGCATGATCATCAAACAATCAAGCGTTTCATTAAAATAGTCAACAGGGTCGCAAGAAGCGTGTGGAAAAACCAAGGCGCAAAATAAACTGCCCATGAACTGAGAAAAGTCAAGCGTGCAGCTGCCAAGATGCCACTTGCCACCAGTTTTGCCATATTTCAGAGCTGCAACATCACTGGAGTGCCCAAAAGCACAAGGTGTGCAATACTCAGAGACATGGCCAAGGTAAGAAAGGCTGAAAAACGACCACCACTGAACAAGACACACAAGCTGAAACGTCAAGACTGGGCCAAGAAATATCTCAAGACTGATTTTTCTAAGGTTTTATGGACTGATGAAAAGAGAGTGAGTCTTGATGGGCCCGTGGCTGGATCGGTAAAGGGCAGAGAGCTCCAGTCCGACTCAGACGCCAGCAAGGTGGAGGTGGAGTACTGGTTTGGGCTGGTATCATCAAAGATGAGCTTGTGGGGCCTTTTCGGGTTGAGGATGGAGTCAAGCTCAACTCCCAGTCCTTCTGCCAGTTTCTGGAAGACACCTTCAAGCAGTGGTACAAGAAGAAGTCTGCATCCTTCAAGAAAAACATGATTTTCATGCAGGACAATGCTCCATCACACGCGTCCAAGTACTCCACAGCGTGGCTGGCAAGAAAGGGTCTAAAAGAAGAAAAACAATTGACATGGCTTCCTTGTTCACCTGCTCTGAACCCCATAGAGAACCTGTGGTCCCTCATCAAATGTGAGATTTACAAGGAGGAAAAACAGTACACCTCTCTGAACAGGTTCTGGGAGGCTGTGGTTGCTGCTGCACGCAATGTTGATGGTGAACAGATCAAAACACTGACAGAATCCATGGATGGCAGGCTTTTGAGTGTCCTTGTAAAGAAAGGGGGCTATATTGGTCACTGATTTGTTTTTGTTTTGTTTTTGAATGTCAGAAATGTATATTTGTGAATGTTGAGATCACTGAGTTGAGTTTCACTGGTGAAAATAAATAATTGAAATCGGTATATATTTGTTTTTTGTTAAGTTGCCTAATAATTATGCACAGTAATAGTCACCTGCACACACAGATATCCTCCTAAAAAAGCTAAAACTAAAACAAACTATAAACTACTTCCAAAAATATTCAGCTTTGATATTAAAGAGTTTTTTGGGTTCATTGAGAACATGGTTGTTGTTCAATAATAAAAATTAATCCTCAAAAATACAACTTGCCTAATAATTCTGCACTCCCTGTATATATATATATATATATACTGTATACAGTTGAAGTCAGAATTATTAGCCCCCCTCCCCAATTTCTGTTTAACGGAGAGAAGATTTTTTCAACACATTTCTAATCATAATAGTTTTAATAACTCATTTTATCTTTGCCATGATGACGGTAAATAATATTTTACTAGATATTTTTTCAAGACACTTCTATACAGCTTAAAGTGACACTTAAAGGCTTAACTAGGTAATTAAGTTTACTAGGCAGGTTAGGGCAATTAGGCAAGTTATTGTATAAGGATGGTTTGTTCTGTAGACTATCAGAAAAAATATATAGCTTAAAGGGGCTAATAATTTTGTCCTTAAAATGGTGTTTAAAAAATTCAAAACTGCTTTTATTCTAGTCGAAATAAAACAAATAAAACTTTCTCCAGAAAAAAAATATATTATCAGACATACTGTGAAAATTTTCTTGCTCTGTTAAACATAATTTGCGAAATATTTAAAAAAGAAAAAAAAATTCAAGGAGGGGGGTAATAATTCTGAGTTCAACTGTGTGTGTGTGTATATATATATATATATATATATATATATATATATATATATATATATATATATATATATATATATTGCGATTGTGATTTTTGAAAGTATTACATTGCTTTGTAAACTTTAATTATTACCATTTGTTGAGTCTCCCCATACAGTTTGATATGGCGCATGGACCCGGAAGTTGCTTCGCAACCACACTTCATAAGCGAATAGTCTGAATATTTATTGGACTTGCATTGACTTTAGCAGAAAATATATTTTGTTAATAAACAGGGTTTTTCATACTGTTTTTGACAGCAGCGCAGTAAAATTGTTGAAATAACACCATAATTTTTTTTTTTTCTAATTTAATTTAAGCACTTTCAAGGATTTTTTTTGTCTTTAAATACTTTCTAGACCTTAAATCCGTAAATCTGAAATTCAAGTACTTTCAAGAAGCATGAGAACCCTGAATAAATCATGTCATAAAGTTTTTTATATACTGTTACCTCTAATTACCAATTGAAATAATTAAACGTTAAACATACTGTATAATCCACACAGAATACAATGCAAACACATTCATGTTCAAAACAAAAATCAAAAACAACATTTTCTGTATTAATATCAAGCACTCATCCCAACATCCTATACTGTAGTCAGGCCTCACTGTTTATTGTTTCCCCTCCAAAACACCAAGAACATTAAGCTAGTGTACCGTCATTTCATTTCCCCCAGCTTTTGTTGTACCAGAAACGAGAGAAAACAATCCCAGAATTCAATCAGCAGAGGCAACTAAGGAAGAGTAATAGCCCTGTTGGAGCCCTCTCTACTATTGATAAGTGGCTGGCAGATCAGGAAAAAACACTTGTGTTCTCAAGGTTGCGGCGTTTCTCTGAGCACGTCTCAAAATAAGAGGCAACGGCTGGCCTTCAACACGTCACCAGCCCTGCTCAGGTGGATACAGCTCACTATTTCCCAGAACACCTGCAGACTTCATGCTGACCTCCAAGTGAACCGTTTCCACCTTTGCAGGAAGCTGAAATAATGGAGCCGCTGGAGACGAGTGCTGCATTGCATCCTAATGCCACTTTTTATCTTTTAAAAATGCTTTTGGTTTTAAAAATGACATTGGAAATTCACTGATGTGTCATTGAGTTGACCCCTGGAGCAACGCAGGTGCCTTTGCTCTAGGCCAAAACAGAAAGAGATCATGGAGAAGTTCTTGTGGGGTTTGAAATCATAACCTTATGGGTTATCGATACACATTCATCCACAAGCCTACACTAGTGCTTCTTAGATAAAATGTACCCGTCTGGGACTTTCAGCATCTCTACAAGATCAAGCCTTGTGGATGGAATTCTGGTCTGTTAGCATTGATATACTGTCATCTCCACTGAAATGCAGTGGGGGCTAAAAATGACCAGATGACCGGTTACTATAAATGTCTCTGCTTTCTGGTGTGAGGGAAGAAATGTTTTCAGCAATAAGCTACACATAAAAATGAATATTATTATAAAAAAAAATGGGGGAAAAACATTTGCATACAATTAATATACTCAAGATTGGAACACATATGAATCCTGGAATTAGTTAATTAAAATGTCAATTATTTATGTTTAATGTTTTTAAATTGCATTTATTATAATTACTTTTAATTGTTAATGGCCAAAAGTGTTAAAAATATAATATAGTTACAAGTAATATTTTTTTATTAATATATTCATTCATTCATGCTAGGTCCGGGCGTGCTCTAGATGCGCGCTCTTGTCCTGGTGTGTATGTTGTTCTGTTGGTGGCATGGTGTTTCGTTCTCAGAGCTCCAGTCTAGCCGGTTTCGGGAACATGCATGTTACATGTGTGAGCACACGGTAAGGTTTTTCATTTATCGTGTGCTCGTGTCTTGTGTTCTGTTTATGTTGGTGTTGTCCAAGCACGTGGTTCTGTGTTTACATTGTGGCTGCATGCTTTAGTGTTATGCTTCATGTGAACATGCAATTTAATGATTTCTCTCATTGGCTGCGTGTTCTAGTCTCATTTAATGTGAGCACATGGTTTGTGTTGTTTCTTTGTGTCATGTGCTCTCCGGTCTATTGTCTAGTCCCACCCTCCTTGTTAACCCATTATTAATTTATCCTGTTAACCTGTCTGTTTGTTAATTATTTCTGTTTATGTTCTGCTTATGACTGCTGTCCTGTGCCAGTTTGTCATCGTTTAACTCCTTATCCTGTTGTGTATTCCAGCCCTGAACCCTGCCAGCCTGCCCAGTCAAGTTTGTTTGTTTATTAATTTATATATTTTGTTATTGTTTTCCCCCTAGTTTGTTTTGCCTTTTATTTTATTCTATTATAAATAAAAACCCATTTTCCCTGCACACTGTAAAAAATGCAGGGTTCCACACAATTCATTCATGTTGTCCCAACACTAAATTCATTAAGTTAACGTAACACTTTTAACAAATTTATGTGGATTGAACATAAAAAAAGTAGTTTGAACAAATATATATTATATATTTATTTTTTATATATATATATTTATAGTCCTCGCTCCTTTCACCACCCATTGAATGTGACACTTCCAGCCGCAACACACTACTGGGAATAATCAATATGTTTTTCAAATCTATTGCATTTGTTATTATAATTCAATGTAATTATTAATTGTTTAAGGCTTTTTAAACATGAAAAAGCGGGTTTAAGATTTTAGGATAAAAATAAATTACATAAAACTAATAATAAATATTTAAGATTCTGCACTATTTCTAGACCACTGATCAACTAAGCAATTTTTTATGTGGGTAAAAATGGAATAAAATTATATCTGGGACACTAAACGTTGTGGAATTTGCTTATCAAAATGGTCATTATTTTTAAAATTCCTATAAAAAAATATATCTTAATGAGGCTTATTCCAGTCAAACAAAAAAAAAAAAAAAATAGAACTTTCCCCAGAAGAAATAAGTATTATAAGTATTATTGAAAAAGAATAAAAGTTTCACAGGAGATCTAATAATTTTGACTTCAACTGAAGAAGATTGCAAAGATGGTGCCAGGTTATGAATAGCTTTATAAGCGATAAGTAAAATTGAATCTGGTATTTAATCATTTGGAGTTTATGAAGAAGCTTTTGTGATACACCACTGAGAAGGGAATATGCGAGACGAGAAGTACGAGATGTAACTGTACTGGAGCAGCTTGTACTATTAGCTGTAAGAGACAGTGAAAGGTGATTAATACTTCACAGATGATACTACTGTCCGTATCCAGACTCTTAGGGTGCTTTCACATATGTGGTTCGGTTCATTTGGTCCGGACCAAGGGCAACAAATGATACATTGTAGCATTTTTCTGCCGTTTTGGGTCCCTTTCACACCACACTGATTGCTTTGGTCCGAACCAGTTGAAACGAACCAAAATGCAGTCATGTGACAAAATCTACATCACTCATTGGCCAGATGTTATTGAACGTATTTCCTAAACTGCTTTTCAATTGGTCAGAATTCACGTGGAACTACTGTAAATAAACAAACCGGCAGACACACATATGTCGCTGCGCTGGCTGACGCAGTATCCCTGGTCATAGTATACTATGTAGTTTGTATACATCACTTTAGACAAACTATACATTTCGAGAATGAAGCGCGGCTGCGGCTGGAAAACAATGTTTTGTTGCATTGCAACGGCCAAGGCATTAGGAGAAGGCGTGAATTAATTTAGCTAAACTGCGACATGCTCATCTTCCGGAAATAAAAATGATCCATCAGGTAATGTTTGTTTGTTTGTTTCTTTCTTTCTTTCTTTCTCTCTCTCTCTCTCTCTCTCTCTCTCTCTCTCTCTCTCTCTATCTCTCTCTCTCTCTGTTTAAAACTGTTGGTAAAGCGCTGTCAACAAATATTTTTCCTCCAAACCCCATAAGATAGACAGCGCATCGGACTACAGCAGCTGGATTAGTCCAAAAGGCGCAGTACTTATTGCGGTTGGGTCTGTTTTAGTTTGGATCACGTTCTCACCACAAACGAACCGCTCCAGGGTTCGTTTGAAAGCGTACCGAGACCACCTCTTCAAGCAGATCTCGGTACGCTTTTTTGGTCCGCTTTTGGTGCGCACCCGAGTGCGATTGCTACGTTCTCACCTGCCCAAACGAACCGTACCAAGAGGGAAAACGAACTCTAGTGCGATTCAACCGAACTAAATAAGGCAGGTGTGAAAGCACCCTTAAAAGGATAGTTCACCCAAAAATATGTAGTTACTTACCCTCAAGTGATTATTAAACTTTCTGAGTTTCTTTCTTCTTTTGAACACAAAAGAATAAATTTTGAGCTGTTATAACATTGTAACTCTTTTTGTAGCCTGTGCCTTTAATGCGAATAAGCTGGTTCTCCCCTCCCACCGATCCCACGTGTGTGTCAGAGCGGTAGCCTTCACGTAGAAAACAGCACAGTGACAGACAAGAATGAAGCAGATCTCCCTTACTACAGTAAGAATTTTCCCAATGGTTATGTTATATTTGTTGTGGAGTTAATTCAAGCCTTTCTGCAACGATGAGTCACACATAATGTCATTATAAAGTTCGTCGCTTGCACATACACGTTTAGCTTTGCACTATTTTTGCACAACAAATATGACAGAATACACGTTAATATCCACTGTGGTATGGATATCTGTTATGCACAAAATAAGCCTGATTTAAATCCACAAACCAGGATTGAAGCGTCTTCTTTTATAATTGTACTGACTCTATGTGGCTGTGGTGATGAATTACAGCAATTTTACTATCTTTATTACAAACATGCACTATTTTAAAAATGTTTTAAACTTTTAAAGCTCATTCTTGATCACATTTGATGATAATCACAGCGAGCTGAACAGATAATTTAATCCCAGTTCCTTTGCTTGCGCACATCCTGTCTTGTTTATATGATTAAACTGTACATGTTACTAAAGAGACATGTTAATACGCATCCGTCAATCAATTTGGTGGGTGGGGAAACCGCACTCCTACATCACAATTGGGTGGGCCTCAAAATGGGAGGGATCTGGATCCTATTTTAACTTATTAACTTATTTAACTTACAAGAGACTTATTGTGTATCTACAGGTATCACTCCAATATGACCGTGGACACACTATAGCTACACAGACTTCTGTCCAAACAGCTTACAAAAGTTGATTTTTATCATAGGTGTCCTTTAAAAAAAGAGCTCTTCTGTAGATAATTTGATGATGACAACTTAAATCCCTTACACGTTTTGAAATGCAGAAGGTGGTAACCCAAATATGTGAGATCACAAAAATATGTGGAGACAAAAATAACATAATGATACTTATGTTTCACTTCAACCCTACAATTTTCCCCCAAGCAGGGATAAACACCATGAAAAACCTCCACTACACGTGTAACTACACCTGTGAGTCTCACATGCAATGCCCTTTCGGCAGAAATCATATGCACTGTAATACAATCAGTGCTCCTTAAATGAAGTGTAAAAACATTTCTCCCCTTCTGCTACAGTACAGGAGCGGCATAATTTGAAATTATATGGCACATAACCCATTCTGTAGGTTATTTCCTCATAAAAGCCGAACCAAAACAGCACTGATCAGCATCTCCTGCCCAGCGGGTCGACATAAACAAATACTACATTTATACTCGTTCAGCCTGCTGTCACAGTTGATTAGCGGCGCCGAAATTCACATTATAGTACTTAAGTGAGTGAAAATGACTTAAATAGACAGGACAAGCAAGAACACAAGTAAACGGAATGAAGAGGGCTTTTTTTTCGTCCTGGCAATCTTTTTAAAACACTCCAGTCTTGTTGCAGTAAAAATGAAGAATTTCAATGGCTACAGCACATTGAGGTGATATTGCACCCGACAACATTTCACGCATTAGGCATTTTCTAGCTTGGTGTCTGTGCTAGAGAGCCTCCTTACAGCATAGTGTTTTATGGCTTTAATGGTGTTGTAATACAGAGTTTATGGGTCGTTAAAATAGAGCATCTGGACTCATTAGTGTCGTGTCTCGGTGTTGGCATGTATAGAAACTAACTCCGAGCTCACTCAACTCAAAACAAGCCTAATTAGACACTTACACACACTTGAAGTCGAAGTGCATCATTTTTCAGATGCTCTGTATTTTCTCTTCATTCCTGGCTTACCATGCGGAAATGAGACATGCCTTTTAAAGGTTCATTTCGCTCAAAAAGAGTAAACACTGTGGCTCTGTGCCATTTTGAAAGCAGTTCTGTCTAATTGAGCATCCTGTTCTTGCCGACAACAGCAACACTGGTTCAACCCACAGGTTTGAGGCTGGAACTGCATATTCTTTATGAAAGTGAAAAATGTTCTGGAAACCTGTTTGATAACAGCAGTTACGCGTTTGCGGTTTCATTTGACGATGCTAACAGAGGTCTCTATTTTAACGATCTAGGTGCAAAGTCTAAATCACATGGCACAAAAGCATTAAGGGCATGTCCAAACCCATATTTGCTATTTTAAGGACGGAAAAATACGCTCTGCACCCCAAGCCCATGGTCTAACAGGGTTGTGCTTATTCTCTTAATGACTGTTGGGTGTGTTTTGAGCGTAATGTGCATTAAACCAATCAGAGTCTCATCTCTTATTCCCTTTAAGAGTCACGCCAAGAGTTACGCCATGGCGCATTTGCTATTTACATGATGAACTTTATAAGTGGAAAAACTGAATAGAAAAACTGAACGCTTCACTGGAAAGAAAACAGTTTAACAGACCATCTGCATGAGGTTACAAAATGAGCCTCCTCCATTCAGCCTATTTACTTTACTTTTACTCTTTACTTTACTCCTTTACTTTCGTGGATAAGGAAATGGTGTTGTACACACTCCACTGAAGGCAACCATTAGCTTACATATTTAATTTAGTTTAAGCGCAAAGAAGTAAGGTAAAAAAAAACGCTCTGGTTACTAAAGTAACCCTCGTTCCCCGAGGGGGGGAACGGAAATGCTATGTGGAAAAACTTCCACTATGGGGATTTCGTCAGAATCCAATCATCTGAAAGAGTATAAAAACGGGCCAATGAAATGCCAATGAGTTGGCGGCGTCAGCGTGCACAGCTGTCTTGAATGACAATCAGCCTGGCATAAAAGGCTAGCATGTGCTCAGCAACGACATCCTTTTCTAGCTGAAGAGGCTTTCACACTCAACAGCTAAGAGACAATCGTTGTGGCGAAGGAACATAGCATTTCCGTTCCCCCCCTCGGGGAACGAGGGTTACTTTAGTAACCAGAGCGTTCCCCTTCGGGAGGGGAACTTCAATGCTATGTGGAAAAACTTCCACTATGGGGAAATTTATGGAAAGCGCCACAACGAAAGAACCTTACCATGTCTCCAGTGAGGGGCGCGCCACGCAGCAGTACGAGCGCACCTGCATCGCTGGAGACACAGTCCTCCAACGTGTCCCCTGGCCCTTACTTACCTTACTTACCTTTTCTGGTTTAGATATATTTTTCGGGGAGTCGTAAAAATACACCTAGTTAGTTTCTAGGAATTTTAAAATACGACAGTACGTTGGGAAAGCGTTCAGTCCCGATAGGGAGGACGCTGCGGAGGCCACCTGCTGCCCGGAGGGGGAGACCTGGTGGCAAAATAGCATATGGACTAGCCCTGAGAAGGGGGAGTGCACATATGAAGGGGTGGTTAGCGGGGAGGGAAGACACGAGCCCGCCTAGGAGGGGGGACTACATCGTGGCTGAGTGAGCGTATGGGATCGCCAGCGGGGATCGCACATAGCAGGCACCTATACCCAGAACGCGGGATGACCAGCGGGCATACCTACAACGTAATGGGCCAACATTTGACTCCTCTGCTGAGTCAGATGCTGGGGGCCTCGGAGGAACTCTGCAGGGTTCGCCGAGTGGGGAACTCAACTGACAAAGCGAGAAAAGCGCACGTACCTCTGTGTTAGAGAGAAAGGCGCAGCAAGCGTTTTACAACACCTAACTGAATTTCCTCATTCACCGCTCGTGAGGAAATCAGTTCACTCGAAGATAAAATCTCACAAATGCTCAGGTGTCGCCCAGCCCGCAGCTCTACAATGTCTGTTAGAGAGGCGCCGCGTGCTAACGCCCAAAAGGATGCGCGCTCCGAGTGGAGCGCGCTCCTCCTGGGGGACACGGCTCGCCCTAGCTCGATGAGCGAGGGAGATGGCATTCACTGTTCAGTGGGCCAACCTCTGTTTAGATATGGCACTTCCCATCTGCCAGTCGTAACATATAAAGAGCTGCTCAGAGGATCTAAGCTCTGAGTACGGTCCGTTATAATACGCAAGCGCGAACAGGACACCGCAATAAAGGGGCTGGGTCTGCCTCCTCCGTGGGCAGCGCTTGCAGGTTCACTACATAGTCTAAACGAGCGCTGTAGGAACCTAGGGCACCTAGGTGGGCCGGGGTCTCAGGTAAACGTGAGAGTGGGCCGGCCCAAAACGCTGGCACATTTCGCTGACCGAAAATGCCTCCAGATACCCGCCCATTTGACCGATGCCAACGCGACCAGCAGAGCTGTCTACCTGGACAGAAATCATATAGATACTGAGTCGAGTGATCGAGCAGACCTCTCCTAAGAGAGATCTTCAAATGGGTAAGAGAGGGGACAGGATATATATCCACGTCTCGCGCCTCTGGGGACTGGATGATGAGGCGATGCTTTCCCAGCGCGCCGCCATCGCCGCATCCTCAGAGCGGGGATGATCGCCACGCCAACCCCTCAGTGAGGAGGGGACAGCCTTGGCTCCAGCCAACTGAAGGAGGATAGCATCACACTGATCTGGCATGTTTGGGGTTTCCTTCTCGGAGAGAAGTACACCACACAGCGAATAGACTCCACATCAGGGCATAGGCATGCCTCATAGAGGGTGCTCTAGGCCTGAGTGATGGTGTTAACCACCTAACGGTAGGTCACCTAAGTCCTCCGCGCTCCATCTATGGGCCACACGTGATGTCCATAGAACTGGGCGCGGGTGCCAAACGGTGCCTGTCCCCAAAGAAGAAGTTTCTTCCAGGGGACATGCCAGGGAGGGGCCATCACGAGGAGAGAGCTAGAATACAGGTTTGATTGGGCCTGAGAGGCGCAATGCATAGACCTGTTCCTCGTCCTCCCTGACTTTACACAGCATCTGTGCGAGTAGGCTCACTGGAGAAATGCGTATTACGCACGCCCTGGGGCCAGCTGTGTAGCCAGTGCGCAGAACGCACCCATAACAGCTGGACAGTCGGGGGTGGAGCCTCCATTCTCCCAGGCGAACTGCCGTGAGAGCGCAGCGGCTGCACGGTTGAGCTCGGCGGGGAAAAATGGAATGCAGCGATTGCGCCGCGTATGACTCCGGGGGAGCAGACGGCGAGCGAGCTGAGACATGCGGCGACAGCGAATATCTCCCTTGCGGTTGATATACACCATCGCCACCATGCTGTTCGTCCTGACCAGCACGTGTTTTTCCCTTCTAACACCGGTAAAAAACGGTGCAGCGTGAGATACACTGCCAACAGCTCCAGGCAGTTAAGATGCCAATGCAACCAGCTTCCTACCACGGAACCACAGCTGCATGCCCGCAACACACAGCCCCCCAGCGCGAACTGGAAGCATCCGTCTTTAAACGACGACATGCCTGGACGCTTGTTCTAGAGGCCCGCGGGCCTGTAGAACACAGGGTCCATCCAGAGGCTGAGGGCGCGGCGACACAGCGGAGTGACAGTCACCCGGTGCGCGCTCGCGTGCCATGCGCGTCTAGGGACCCGATCGTGAAGCAAATGCTGAAGTGGTCTCATATGGAGCATCCGAGCGCCGAGACCGCGGCTGCGGATGTCATATGCTCCAGGAGCCTCTGAAATAATATCAGTGGGACCACATTTTCCTGTCAAACTCTCTCAGACAGGCCAGCATCAGCCCGGCGCGCTCTCGGGGGAGGCGCGCCGTCATGGTGATCGAGTCCAGCTCCAACCCGAGAAAAGAGTTGCTCTGCACGGGGGCGAGGCTGCTCTTTTCTCGGTTGACCTGAAACCCCAATTGGTCAAAGTGCCGAAACACCCTGTCTCTGTGCGTAATCAATTAATCCCGCGAGCGCGCTGAAATCAGCCAGTCGCTTGAAATAATTGAGTATGCGGATGCCCGCAAGCCGAAGCTGGGGCACCCTCCGCGAGCTTGGTGAAAACCCACGGAGACAGAGAGAGCCAAAAGGGGAGGACTTGTACCGCCAGGCTCGACTTCAGACGCAAACCGCAGAAAACTGACGGTGGCGTGGAAGTATGGAGACATGAAAGTACGCGTCCTTCAGGTCTACTGCTGCAGACCAATCCCGAGGACGAACGCTCCGGAGGGTGCGCTTCTGCGTAAGCTTTCTGAACGGCAGCTTGTGAAGCCAGCGGTTCAAAAAGCGCAGATGAAGGATTGGCCGTAGCCCACCGCTCTTTTTGGGTACGATGAAGTGCGGGCTGTAAACCCGCTCTCCATCCCGGCTGGAGGGACCGGTTCGATTGCATCCTTCGCCAGGAGGACAGCAATCTCCTCTCGCAAGACAGGGGCGGACGCAGGGCTGACCCTGGTGAAAAACACACCCGTGAACTTGGGAGGCCGTTTCGCGAACTGAATCGCGTAGCCGAGTCTGATCGCGCGGATGAGCCATTGCGATGGGCTGGCCCGCGCTAACCAGGCAGGCAGAGCCCTCGCAAGTGGCTTCGTCCGCACGATCGCTGACGTACCAGCGGTGGGGCAGCGCGGAGTGGGTGGGCTCAACCGGGGAGCACTGGGGTCCCACAGGAGAGCAGCAGGCAAGAGCTTCACTCTTGTCTCGCACCCGTACTCCGGAGGTGGGGCTGGGAGGGGAGAGAAAGGAGACCGTTCTCTCTCGCTCCGCGAGCCACTGGCGAAGTGCACCGATCCTGCGAGCTGGAAAGCATAGCGTCCCAGACTGGCAGTGTTCGGGCTGTCACATCCGGGGAAGGAAAAAAATGCTCTTTCTCTGAGGTTTTGATAGCGTTTTTTAACGCTGTTTAGAAGAAGAGCCCCGCCCTCCAGCGGGGAAAGAGCAAATTTCCTCCTCTCCAGATGGCCCGTCTCAGGGACGCTTCACGGTTCGTTTACCGAACTCAGCGGCGCCCTGGGGCGGGGAGCGCTGGTTGCCTGCGAGATGCTCGGCGCAGCCGCTTGGCCAGAGGCGCAGGCGGGGGCGACCGAGCAAAGCCGCAGGCGGGCGCTCTCGGCGTGAAGCAGTGGATGTGGATGGCTCGGCGGGGAGGAGCGGTTTTACGATCCCGCCGAGAGATGGTATTACCCATCGCCTCCGACTGCTCGCTCACCGGCGTGAATTCCTGGGCGAATTCACTGACGGTGACGCCGAACAGGCCAGCCTGGGATATGGGTGAGCTAAGAAAGCGAACTTTGTCAGCATCACGCAGATCACCAGGTTTAGCCCGTGGTGGCGTTCCAGGGCCACTAATGTGACCATCGTCCTTCCCAGGGGCACACACAGCCGACTTCAGTCGATTGCTGTGCGGAGCTCATGCTCAGTCCTGGGTCGGAACCATCCCCGCGCAGCTGGGCCAGCGCCTGCGCTAGGGAGCGCTGGTAGGTGGCCGTAGCATGCATGGTGAGGGCGGAGGCGCACGCAGCGCACTGCGTGGGCTTCCTGTGCACATCCAGGAAGAAGGGGACGTGGAGGCTTAGAAGGTCTTGCCTTCTTATCTCCTCCACATCACACCCCTCTAGTCGGTCCGTCCGCGGGGCTGGGGGATAAACCATCTCCAGACCCACGGCCGAAACAGCCTGGGAAGCACGGCTGCAAAGTCTGCTTCTGGATTCGACGCCACGCTCATCATCCCGGAGGGAAAGAGCGGGTTCGAATCCTCATCAGACAATGACAACCAACCCTCCAAGGATGGTGAGGATGAAAAGCGCACGCAGATCGGGCAGAAAAAAGTGCCCTCCAAGACTGCGTGAGCTTACTGCGCACTTTCCGGGAAGAAGGGGGACGGAAGGCTTAGAAGGTCTTGCCTTCTTATATCCTCCACATAACACCCATCTAGTCGGTCCGGCCGCGGGGCTGGGGGATAAACCATCACCAGACCCACGGCCGAAACAGCCCGGGAAAGCACGGCCATCATGACTGCTTTTTAGATGCCAACACCGTGCTCTCCACCCCGGAGGGAGGGAGCGAGCGGGTTCGCATCCTCATCAGACAATGACAGCCCATCCTCCGATGCAGCGATGGACATCTGATCCTCGGTGTCATCAAGTGAGAGGGCGACCACCCGAGGATGGAACGCTTCTCTCACCTGAAGCTTGGATGGAGCGCGTGGAGGAGCGAGAGGTCCGCGAGCCCGAGGGCGGCGGATTTACTCCCACTGAAACCCTCAGATCTGCCCGAGTGCCAACCGCAGTGCGGGGGACAACTGGGGTGGGTCGCTCTTTTGCAAGAGCGAGCCGCGATCTTAACTGCGCAGCAGACATGACATCACAATGATGGCATGCACTGCCCGCGAGCACCGCATCAACATGCTGGACTCCCAGACATGAAACGCAGTGCTCGTGCCCATCATCCGGGGACAGGAAACCACCGCAACCAGAAACGCACAGTCGGAGCGACGTCTTGAAAAAGACGCGCTGCACAACCGTGTTGCTCTTTTAGGAAACTTGCTTCCTATATACATACCGCTCTTGGAGGACCGGACCCAAAGGACGCCAGGCAAGGGAGAACAACCCAGCTCGACCATCTGCCACTGCGTATACGCGCTCTGGACCGGGAGAAGCTGCTTCTCGATCTCCCTCTGTAGACACAGGTTGGAGATACCCTCATAGACTCTCTCAGAAGCTCGTGAAAGGCTCTGAAAGCGAAAAGGATGTCGTTGCTGAGCACATGCTAGCCTTTTATGCCAGGCTGATTGTCATTCAAGACAGCTGTGCACGCTGACGCCGCCAACTCATTGGCATTTCATTGGCCCGTTTTTATACTCTTTCAGATGATTGGATTCTGACGAAATCCCCATAGTGGAAGTTTTTCCACATAGCATTGAAGTTCCCCTCCCGAAGGGGAAACTGAGTTATATCCAAACACACATCCTATTGCTCCATATGGTGACGCATACAGTTGAAGTCAGAATTATTAGGCCCCCCTGAATTATTAGATCACTTGTTTATTTTTTTCCCCAATTTCTGTTTAACGGAGAGAGATTTTTTCAACACATTTCTAAACATAATAGTTTTAATAATTCATTTCTAATAATGGATTTATTTTATCTTTGTCATGATGACAGTAAATGATATTTTACTAGATATTTTTCAAGACACTTCTATACAGCTTAAAGTGACATTTAAAGGCTTAACTAGGTTAATTAGGTTAACTAGGCAGGTTAGGGTAATTAGGCAAGTTATTGTATGAGGATGGTTTGTTCTGTAGACTATCAAGAAAAAAAATATAGCTTAAAGGGGCTACAAATTTTGTCCTTAAAAGGGTGTTTAAAAAATTCAAATCTGATTTTATTCTAGCCGAAATAAAACAAGACTTTCTCCAGAAGAAAAAATATTATCAGACATACTGTGAAAATTTCCTTACTTTGTTAAACATCATTTGGAAAATATTTAAAAAAGAAGAAAAAAAATTCAAAGGGGGCTAATAATTCTGACTTCAACTGTACGTCTCCTAAACCCGACAGATGGACAAATCTAAACTTGTTTTAATTAAAGCAAATATTAATATGCATATAATAAATAATACTGCTAATAATAATAACATTATACAAATGCAAATTGTCATGAATAAACTGATAAAAGGGTGACACAGTGGCGCAGTAGGTAGTGCTGTTGCCTCACACCAATAAGGTCGCTGGTTCGAGCCTCGGCTGGGTCAATTGGCGTTTCTGTGTGGAGTTTGCATGTTCTTCCTGCGTTCGCGTGGGTTTCCTCCGGGTGCTACGGTTTCCCTTACAGTCCAAAGACATGCAGTACAGGTGAATTGGGTAAGCTAAATTGTCCATAGTGTATGAGTGTATAAGGATGTTTCCCAGAGATGGGTTGCAGCTGGAAGGGCATCCGCTGCTTAAAACATGTGCTGGATAAGTTGGCGGTTCATTCCGCTGTGGTGACCCCAGATTAATAAAGGGACTAAGCCGAAAAGAAAATGAATGAATGAAACTGAATAAAGCCCCCCAGACATGAAAAAGGCATGGAGGTAGTGGTTTTTATATTTATGTAGAAAATAATATGTTTTTTTTATATATATATATATATGCAAATATATTTGTTTATTGATGTACATTCTGTCTGTATTAAGGGTTTGAACCTGCATAGGCGCATAACTAACTTGATCTGCGCTGGACTTTAAACCAGCTTTTAGTTGGTCAACAATACTGTATAGTCTATTTCAGTTTCTCAAAAAACGCACCAACAATGCGCCCTAACACACCTCCTTTTTAAACCAGCACACCCATGAGTCCACAAAGTGGCGCAAATAGATTTGCTATTTAAACAACCTGGCGCAAAACATAAAAATTAGGGTTGCGCTGGTCTGAAAATAGCAACAAATCGTGCCAAACACATCTTGCGCCTTATTGCGCCAGGTGTATGATAGGGTCCAGAGTGCGACATTAATTTCCAGAGGTGCTCAGGTTTGCTCACCTACATACACTTGAAGTCAAAATTATTAGCCCTCCTAAATCTTTTACGAATACTTCCCAAATTTTGTGTTTTTCTAGACTTCTCGACATAATAATTTTACTAACTAATTTCACTAAACTCATTTCTTTTGTTTTGGCAATAATGATAGTAAATAATATGTTTTTACTCATTTTGCAAGATACCAGTACTCCACTTGAAGTGCCATTTAAAGACTTAACTAGGTTATTATGTTTACTAGACAAGTTAGGATAGTTAGGACTTTTATTGGAAAAAGTGGTTTGTTCTGTCAATCAAAAAAATATATCTTAATGAGGCTTATTCCAGTCAAACAAAAAAAAAAATAGAACTTTCCCCAGAAGAAATAAGTATTATAAGTATTATTGAAAAAGAATAAAAGTTTCACAGGAGATCTAATAATTTTGACTTCAACTGAAGAAGATTGCAAAGATGGTGCCAGGTTATGAATAGCTTTATAAGTGATAAGTAAAATTGAATCTGGTATTTAATCATTTGAAGTTTATGAAGAAGCTTTTGTGATACACCACTGAGAAGGGAATATGCGAGACGAGAAGTACGAGATGTAACTGTACTGGAGCAGCTTGTACTATTAGCTGTAAGAGACAGTGAAAGGTGATTAATACTTCACAGATGATACTACTGTCCGTATCCAGACTCTTAAAAGGATAGTTCACCCAAAAATATGTAGTTACTCACCCTTAAGTGATTATTAAACTTTCTGAGTTTCTTTCTTCTTTTGAACACAAAAGAATAAATTTTGAAATAAGCTGAAAATATGTAACCATTGACCTGTATAGTAGAAAAAAAACAATAGAAGTCAATGGCTACAGATTTCACAATATATTCTTTTTTCTTCAAAAAAAAAAGAAAGAAACACAAACAGTTTTTTGGAACAAGTCAATGGAGAGTAAATAATGAGAGAGATAAAAAATTTGGGTGAACTTTCCCATTAATCTGAAAGAAAGGGGGAGCTAACAGAATTGTTGATAGTCAGACAGTTAATTCAGTACCTATTATTAGGATCTCAGTTTCATTCATTCATTCATTTTCCTTCAGCTTAGTCCATTTATTCATCAGGGGTCGCTACAACGGAATGAACCGCCAACTCATCCAGCATATGTTTTACACAGCGGATGCTCTTCCAGCACACAAAAACACTACGGCCAATTTAGTTTATTCAATTCACCTATACTGCATGTCTTTGGAATGTGGGGGAAACCAGAGCACCCGGAGGAAAACCATGCGAAATCAGGGAGAACATGCAAACTCACAGAAAAGCCAACTGTCTCAGCTGGGACTCGAACCAGCGACCTTCTTATTGTAAGGCGACAGTGCTAACCACTTAGCCACTGTGTCACCCTGGATCTCAGTTTGCTCACAATTAACTTCAAGAAAATTGCAAGTACAGTCAACCATGATTTAATTTTAAAAGAGCAAGCCCAAAGAGAAGAGGGTAGTAATGCTGTAGGCTTTGAAGACAGACAGTTTTAACAAAATATTTGAACAATTTGACCTAAAGAATAAAAAAACTGAGCCCTGATGAACACCACGAGTTATGTGAGAAATCTAAAATCCAAAACCTTTAAGCAATCAACCTGATAAATAGGATCTAAAGAGGAAATAGGGTGTAAGTAGAAAATACCAAGGATTTCAATGGTATCTCAATTAAAATATTATCCAAAACAGTGTTGCAAAGTAGAATAGATTATAGGCAGACTGAAAACATTCAAACAAGTTATTTTCTGAAAGATAAGCCTACAGTATATCTGACAAGCCATTTTCAATTTAAGAAAACAAAGGGTATGCATATTATTTTTACACATATATATATATATATATATACACACACACATAATTTATACATATATATACATAATTAATTACTATTATATATAAAAATTACTTTTATAACCAAGGCTGCATAAAAAGTGGTTAAGCACTATTACACACTATAGTGCTAAATGTCACACTTAAACCAAATGCCTACATTTTGTAGGCTGAGGCCACCGTTTACACCAATACGTTTTAGTTTTAAAACAGCCTTTTAGAACTAAAATGATCCACATCCACACTGGCATTTTACTCAGTGTTTCTAAACAGCTCTCCGTCCACACTACATGGTTGAAAACATGCATCACCTGACCACACACACACTCTGGCATGCGCTGCAGCGTATGTGCATGTCTAAGTTCCAGGCAGTCAGTGGGTGCTTTGAGCACAGTATCCCAGGTGAGAGCAGTGCAGGTCGGATGGCTTATCAAGAATCTACCACTGGATCGCTTCTCACTATATTTGTTAAACGTGATATTTAATTAATCTCATCTCTATCTGATGACATTTCGGTCTTTTCAATCTATCAGGTAACGTGTCACAACGTCAGTACACTGCTTCAATCTTTCACTTTCACGCTTGTACTTAGTAATTTTTTCTATATCTAACGACATATTCCCTGACTTTGGTCTTTTGAATCCATAACTTGTTCTCAGATAATGTGTTTTGGCTGAATGCAAAGATAAGTTAGTATATTAATTTATGTAATCACATACACTGATTCTGCACATTTGACTGATTGCTTGGCTTTATTCCCTGTAATGTATGAACTTATTGTACGTTATACTTTTATAATGGCCATTTTTAATTATTATTACTGATATTCAGCAAAAGAGACAGGGTATGTTTTGCATTTTTCACTGAAAATGAAGAGAGGCAGTTCTGTTAAAGGCTTTGTTTTGTTATGAATATGCTTATAGTGAAGATGGCGGTCATACAAATATGTAGCCACACGATGCCTTAACATCTTTGGTGTCAGTTAAGTTGTTAATATCAAAATGAAAATAGGCAGTTCCTTATATCATGTTTTAATTTTATTGTTAAGAAAGTGAAACATTGTAGCCAAAGTGATGGGAATGACATTGTAAAGTACGATGTTTCCTTGTTTGTTGGAGTTTGTTTTCCATGCCACACTTGCGAAGTCTGAAAGAATGCAAGACTGAACTGTGTGTAGGCAACTTAATATTGAGGAAAAAACCCCAATCAGATTGGCGAATGTCTGCAGCCCCGCCTCTGTTTTCATAATGCTCAGTTTTCGGCACTCGAAAACTCTGGGGTAGTGTGGAAGGTAGGCGGAACCATAGCAAAACTTATGCATTTTAAAATGAAACCGTATTAGTGTAAACGGGGCCTCAGCTACCTGTTTTTCCAACAAACTAAAGGCACAGAAAATGTTCCAAAGTGTCTTAAATCTCTGAAATGTTTGAAAAAGATGCTGATGTGTTAATACTGTAATTCAGTGACACTTATGTTGCAGAAATTCCACATTTCAGTGCCAAATCTCCATACATTTCCAGACGCATGGTTTCAGCATATTGACAAAATCTCTCACAGGCTAACACGCAGAGACTATTTTCTATTGTTCCTGTTCTATTAAGTTTAGGGATTCCTAAAAATAAGCTAATAGCAGCTTTAAGTCTTGTACCTTTTTGTTATCTGCTATTTGCACCCTGTGATCATGGTGCAAACCGAGTGCAGAGGACTCCAGTTCAAATACACATGGCAAACTCAAGCAAGCAAATAAATTCACCCTCTGCACCACTAAGCCACACCAATGGTGCCCCTTCTCTAATGCACTGTGGCACTTTTCATTTAAAAACAGCCATGAAGCTTTTCTAAAGCTTGCAACACTCAGAATGCTGAGACACTATGCAAGTGGAACTGAAAGCATATCTAAAAAGGATGTTGAAAAAACTATTCGGAACAAACTTTTGTTCCCTTAGACAACCATTTTGAGCTCTCATGGGCATCCCATTTTGTGTTGTCAGAATGGTTGAACACGCACCCCCACACTCCGACATGAAGGAGAAGTGTTACGACCCCTCAGTTCAAAAGCAATGAGAGCATCCAACAGTGATCTGGAACTTAAAAAGATCAAAACGCAGTGGTAGTAGAATCCATGTTTTTCATCTACAAATATATTTTTATGTAACCTACGGGTCAAAATCAGAAGAAAACATCTAAAGTGTTTGATACATTGTGTCAAGCAGCATTTCAAAAGATAACAGAATTTATAGTGGAGATCAAATTTATTGAACACTTTATTTGCATTTAATTTTTTTTAATAATGTAATAATAATCAACGATCATTTATTTTCTTTTCGGATTAGTCCCTCCATTAATCCGGGGTTGCCACAGCGGAATGAACCGCCAACTTATCCAGCATATGTTTTACGCAGCGGATGCCCTTCCAGCTGCAACCCATCTCTGGGAAACATCCATACACACTCATACACTACAGACAATTTAGCTTACCCAATTCACCTGTACCGCATGTTTTTGGACTGTGGGGGAAACCAGAGCACCCGGAGGAAACCCACGCGAACGCAGGGAGAACATGCAAACTCCACACAGAAACACCAGCTGACCCAGCCGAGGCTCGAACCTGCACCTTCTTGCTGTGAGGCGACAGCACTACCTACTGTGCCACTGCGTCGCCCAATAATCAAACAGTAATGTGCAATATTCATCAAAACAAAAGCCCTTTATTTTGTGGAAAAACTTGTGTGTTTAAAATTTGAGAGCAGCAATGTGGCACAAAGAAGTTTTCAGCTAAAATGTCTGAAGGTTATAGCAGTCAAAAAATAAAAGGAAATATAAAGAGCCTTGCTTTGAAAGACTACAGGACCTCACTAATCTCTCACACTGCTTTCTTGTGGTCTTGATCTGCTCTTCTTCAGCCTCTTCCATAGTTTGGAGACCGTTTCTTAACTATAACTTTGTCACCAAGGCTTTTTCAGAGATTTTCAATCAGGTTTAGGTCAGTACTCTGGGCTGCCTTTTCATTATGTCTATGATTTTAGGTTTAAGGAACTGCTTTACCCATTTTGCTGTTTGAATGCTCATTTTCCTGCATGAAAAATGCTGGCTGATTGGATAATGAACACAGGGAAGGAACTGCTTGTTGCTACAGGAGCTTTTGATAAGTGAAGTTTATTTAAAAATAATTTCAAGAGGATCACATGCTTATGATTGTTCACTGTAGGTAACAATTGATTCACCAATCAGATGATTCCTAACTCACTATAAATAACCAGAGTTTCTTATCTCAGTATCTTCGTCTTGAAGAATCCCGCTCCCACCCTCCGCGACTCCCCCTCCTTTTGGATAAGCAACACGGCGGCCCAGTGATTAGCACTGTTGCCTCACAGCAAGAATGCTTCTGGTTAAAGTCCCTACTAAAAAAACTGGACATTTCTGTGCAGAGTTTGCTCATTCTCACCGTGTTCATGTGGGTTTTCCCCGGGTTCTCCAGTTTCCTCCCACAGTCCAAAAAACACGCAACCCAAGTAAATTGAACATACCAAATTGGCATTATAGTCAAGCTCTTAGCAAGCCGTATGTCTCTCCTTAGCCATCCGTATATCTGTCAATTAGCCAGAAATAAGTCGGGGGAGCTCATCGAGATCTACCTGAGCTCAAACTCCCCTCTCTTCCTGCTAATAAGAGGGAGTCCAGGGCTCGAGGATCTCATAAGCTCAGGGCTCTCTCCCAGGACAGCATGCCAAACCAGCTTTATTATCAATCATCAGCTAAGTGTGAACTCTTGATGCATTTGATTCATATATTTCTGCCATATAGCTCTAAACAAGGCCAAACTCCTGCTCCAAACATCCCCCAAACCATGACACGTCTTCCTCCACATTTCTGTAGACACTTCTGTACACACTTTTTGGTTAGTATTTCCCCAATTTAAAGATGAACAAACAAGGGACAGACTGCATGCAAAAAAAAACAACCTTGGAAGCTGCCACCGCACTTTTGTTTTGTGTTAATTTGATTATTAAAGTTGTTAAAACGTTCACTAGTTTCAACCTCCTTCTTACCTTGAATTGTGAGTTTTACACTAATTTTTTATACTCTGCTTCTATATATATGTAACTCCTGAAATATGGTTAAAGACTCCTTATAAATTCATACAGGACTAAGCCATGACCTCAGAATTGAGGAAATTGTAGATCCTTAGTTTTGATCTCAAGTGTAAATTTTTAAAGTACATTTAAGTGCAATGAATGAAGATATTAACTGTGAAAATATTTCACAAATTAACTGTCAGCACCTCATTACTATTCCTCACAGACATAATCTAGTCTACAAATCAAATCAATCAAATGTGTTTTGCTACATAAAGCACAATATCCTCACCTCCTTAAACAAGTTCATGAAGCGCGGGCCGTACCTCCAGGGTTTGTGTCTGTGGCACTGCAGGGAGCTCACTGTCATCTGTGTGGCCCGCTGAGACGCCACAGCAACCATGAACACTGCGTCATACATGAGCGCAGCCGCTGTCTGTGGAGAAAAGATGATTTTACACACAAAACATAATCTAACCAGATTCCACTTTAATGCATTACACACAGAAGGTGTTTTTGTTTACCTATTCACAATACATTATGTAATGCCATTTAAGTTTAATTTAACTGAGAACCGAGCCCCTCCCTGGTCCCCTGCCACACACACCTTATGTTTCTCTGAATGTTATTCAGTGCTAAAATGTGACCTGGATGGTAAAAATAGATTTGAATAAATCTCCCGATGCTTTCAGCTTTAAGCCCTTCATGCATGTCTAATGAGTCTGAGTGTGCTAGCAGTATCTACAGTGCCTTCTGGAGGAAGGGTAGATTAGTCAACAGTGGTGAGACTTAATCCTGGTTATTCTAATTGTGAACGAAGGTCTTATGGGAGAAGTTAAGAACTGGTTTTAGTTATGTGAATGAGGATTTTGATCAGTGTGACTGTGCATTTACACTGCCAGTGTTTGGAACCAGTCTGACTCTGAATCGACCTAGGGCGAGTTTCCGAAATCATTACTAACTAAGGTCGCAAGTTCTGTCATTACAAACATAGTTCGTTGATTTCAACTGAGTTCGAACCCAATAAATAAGATCTAAACCAGGCAAAAGAATACTAATACTTCCAAATTGTAGTGTCTCCAATAAAACCCTTAGTAAAAAGGTCTCAAAATGAAGAAGTATGATTACTGATAAAAGTTCAGAATCAGCAGCCATAAATAAAAAGCTTTTGCAACTTCAATAAGTGAAGTTCTGAAAATGTATTTATTTATAAATATTGTACTCAAAATATGGACTACATCATGACAGCAGGCTGATCCTCACAGTCATGATGCCGCTCATCAATCCGCTCTCAGGTTTAGGGGGTGCCAGCTGGCGCTCCATGGACCACTTCTGGATCACAGAAGCCACATACGAATCATCAAGATTCAGGAGGCGGAAGGCAGTCATGTTGACTCCACTGTAGCGGTACGGCTCAAGATCCAAAGCAAATAGATCCTGCAAGGCAATAAGAGTTTGTATAGATTTAGCCTTAAGAGCTCTGCAAAACCTGCACAATATATATAGATTCTTCATGTTTTTCTGCACTGTAAGAGATGGAAAGTTTGATTGTGCAGCCTTAAGCCTCTGTTATGAGATCACAAATCAAGACTGAAAAAATTTTACAGGAAGTTGACTTGGAATTTCATTTAATAAAAGTAGAATTTACTGAATTTAACAAGTTATTTCTTGACAAAATGAATGTGTTTGAGTTTGTGTAGGGCTGTCAAATGATTAATTGCATCTAAATGTTTGTATTTAAATAATATATGTGTGTGCTCATTTATGATGTGTATATTTATATAAAAAAATTATAAATATTTATGGACATTTATGACCCATAAACATTTTATGCTAGGGCTGCTCGATATTGAAAAAATGTGACATTGTGATATTTTTTTTCTCTGCGATATTGCGATATAAATAAAAATTTCAACAGATGACCTAAATAGCTCTATTTATAAAAGATTTCATAAATATAGATTGATTGAGACGATTTTTAGGGAAGTGAAATATTTTTATGTAATTTATTATATACATATAATAAACAAACTACAGTCATAAATAAACAAATTTGAGCAAATATATAAGCAAATATAAGAAGCAGTGGTTTATGGTTTTCTGGGAAGAGTCTTCAGACGGGGCGTCAGCGTCAACGCTTCCCATTCACTTTGAACGGGTGACGTCAAGCACTGCCGAACTAAATTGTGGGTTCGTCGCCGCTGCTTCAGTGGCATTGTTCGCTGCAGAAGTTGGGGATTTCTCAACTTTTCAAGCGCCAATGGAAGCGTCAGCCAATCAGATCGCTTTAGGCAAATACCCCAGCTCAGACAGTAGCCAATTACGGACTTGTTTTATTGGCCCCAACTTCAGACACGCCCTCAGTCAAGCGTTGACGCTGAAGCCCCGTGTGAATGCACGGTAACAGTATTCAGTTGCAGAAATTAAATGATCAAATGTAAAATAATATTGTTTAGTCTTCATCATACACATTTTTTAATAAAATTAATCTTTATTAAACTTCTTTATATGCTATTAAAATGCTCACATAGTCACAGGTCTTAAAACACATGCAGATGACAAACTTTCACTCTATCATGGTTAAATTCTGCAGTGTCTCTACATGTGTTTTCACCTGTGGTTTCTGGTCAACTATAATCCCGACTCAACATTGCATGTCTTACAATTGCGGACACACACATTACGATATCGATGCTGAAACGATATATTGCGCAAAAATAACTGTCATGAATTATGATTATAGTTTACAATAACTGATTTCAACTTTATTATATTTTAAATGTAATTTATTCATGTCATTCCTCATAATTCATTTCTAAAAGACAAATGCCCCTCTATTATAGCCACAGCAGACTCAAGAAACTCGAAACTGCTTTTCAACCTTTTCCAACATTACAATTGTCGGCCACCATTTCAGTTTGATTTGTCAATGAGAATGTCGGAATACAATTCGTGATATTTAACACCCAGTGAGTGCTGCCAAACATAAATTAGGATGAACATTGTACAGTCTGACATGAAAAACAATTGTTGCCCAGGGCGCATGAGGTTTTCCTGTCAATGGGGTCATACCATACAATCTGACAAGCACCAATTGCGAAATTACAGAAAAATAAGAAAACTGCTTCGCCTGCTCATCATCTACTGGTATGAAAAGCTCTGATTAATAGCAAGCAGGGAGCTTTTCAGACTCACCAATGTAGTGAAGAAGAAATGATAGTACTCCGTCATCATGCCCATTGACATCAGCTGCAAGAGACAAACACAACAAACCATGTTTTGGAAAGAATCCGGAAGAGAAAGAAAGGGCTGAGTGTGAAATAAGTCAGTTTCAGCAGAATTCAGAAATAAAGGGAGCATGGCACACTACTGTATTACTTTTATCTGCTTTAAAGTACAACTCTGAAATCCCGCTGGCTCTCAGCACGCAAGAGCACTTCACTCTCATTTTCAATCCATTTCAAACTGAGTTCAGGAAAAGTTCAGAACGCCGCACCTGTTTGAGAAGCTCGGCGGCTACTTGGTAGGAGCAGTCGAAGATGACGTAAAACTCCTTCTCTTTCTTCATCTCCTTCAGAAGGGGGCGACTGTCGCCTCCTCCCGACGGCAGCTGGCGGATACGGATCTTCAAGTTGTTTTTAGATGGAGCTTTGATCAGTTCCTGCATACGCATTAAACCTTGAAACGGCAGAACACAAAAGAGCGATTGAAGGTGGGGAGCAATGGAAGAGAAACAAACTCATCATGAGCCGCAGTAATTACACTTTTGATTTCCCCAGTGTGATAGCAGATGTTTACGGCGACCATAAATTGGGACTCATCTATTTCGTTGATACATAACAATCAGATTCTTTTTTTCTTTCCAGCTTCTCTTTAATCAAAGCACTCAGTCTAAAAGTCAAACAGACCTGACAAAGGCATTAGTAAGTAAGAGTCACTCAGTGTTATTAGATAATAATGTTCACCTATGATACTTTCACTAAAGTATGATTGCAGACAGGTCTATATCGCTCTAATAATTCCACCAGACCTGAGAATAGCAGTGAAGGCTGGCAAAATCCAGAAATATCCTTTTAAAAAGTAGCATGGTGAAAGCCTAATGGCTCCGTCTATGCTGGATCAAAAGACCAGAGGGCTGTGGGTTTCAGACAACCACAAAGCAACATGATGCAATGGCCTCCGAAAAAACACAATCACAACCGCTGTTGGGCAGTAATGCCTCACTAGTGAGTATTTTTAAAAGCTAATTACTATTAAGATTTCAGCAACAATGTTACTGTGATTATTATAAATCAGCTCATTACACAGCATTATTTTTGTTGCCTCAGCTCCTGCTGATCTGAAGTCCAACAATACAATCATTATTCCTTTTCATATCAAAAAGCTTATATTTAAAAGCATCTGGTTTAAATTGTGGACATTTTGCTTTACGGAAAGACGTAAACAACCATTGTCAAATGTAATTTGAGGCACACTTTGGCATCATGTCTTGCCCATCAATATCCGTTTGATCTCAATATATTATATACACTCCCTGACAAAAGTCTTGTTGCCTATCCAAGATTTAGGAACAACAAATAATAACTAGACTTCTAGTTGATCATTTGGTATCATAATAAGTGGCTTATATGAAAGGCAAAGGCCTCTAGATTATGCTTATTTTACCAAAATAAAATATGACCATACCTTGATTTTTATTTATTTAATTAGGACAGTAAGGTCTGACTTTGCCTAACAGAAATAATGTACATTATAGAATATAAAGTCATGTGCAGTGGGAAAAAAAAATATTGTGTATGACTCCCGTGAGCTTAGATGACTGCATCCATACATCTCTGCAATGACTCAAATAACTTATTAATAAAGTCATCTGGAATGGCTGTTCTTGCAGGACTCCCAAAGATTCTTTGGATTCATCTTTAATGCCTCCTCCTTCATCTTACCCCAGACATGCTCAATAAGGGCTGACCTTGACTTTCTTTGCTTTCAGGAACTTTGATGAAATGAAGACTGAGAAGGAGCGCTATCCTGCTGAAGAATTTGCCCTCTGCTGTGGTTTGTAATGTAATGAGGAGAACAAATGTCTTGATAACTCAGGATGTTGATGTTGCTATCCACTCTGCAGATCTCTCGCACGCCCCATACTGAATGTAACCCCAAACCATGACTTTTCTTCAACAAACTTCTTGGGTCCATGAGGGCTCCAATAGGTCTTCTGCAGTATTTGTGATGATTGGGATGCAGTTCAACAGATGATTCATCAGACAAATCTACCTTCTGCCTTTTTTTCAAATAATCAACTAGAAGTTAAGTTATTATTTGTTGCTCTTACAACTGGGATCAACGACAAGACTTTGGCCATGTAGTTTAGTTATCTAAAGGGTTTTCTAGAAAACAAAACATTTTCTAACAACCTTATGTGAATTCTGTTGTATTTCATGATACATGTTGTCAATTACACTAGTGGGAGAACTATAGTTATAATAGTTTGAGAGTAATATTACACTTTTACTTAAAACTCCCAATAAACCCAGACTGAGGGTTTGGAAGTACTTCCAGCTGCAATCTAATGTAGATTTTGGCTATATGATGAGGCAGAAATATGTAGTTTGTATTATGTTATTTACAGTTCACAGTACAGTATTTTTTACTTCACTACTGTACTTAATTTTTATGTAATGTTTGAACATTTAGATACATGCATGTCTTTAATGTCTTTTGTTTGCAAAGGTAACACATTTCTGCATGTAATCTTTTATATTTTGTTTAATTAACAGCCCTAATTAACAATCACAACATCACTATAAATGAGCAACCGGTGCATTAAAGAGGCTTGATCACAGATCAGTCAATCAAATGTAACATTTATGCATTAAAATGTGACAACACTGTGAATGAATACTGATTATTTAAGACACGAATTTCCTCCCTATTAACTCATCAATTACTACAGGACATTAGCAACCAGACAAGCTCAGATCCAGATGTTCATCTATCAAGTTTAGGGGTTCCTGTACTCTTCAATGAGAGTTACAAAGCTAAAATAAACTTCAGTAAAATTTTGGGTTACACTATATTTTAGAGTGACATGGTTGCATTGTAACTATTCATTTAAATAATGAGTAATATTAATTATTAATAATGTAAAAATGTGAGTTAAGTTTAGGGTTAGTTACATGTAATTGTACCTGTAACATGTGTAACTTACTCATTTTTTTTGTCAATACTATATGGGGGTATAAACTACTAGGGCTGCACGATATTGGAAAAAACTGAATATGCAATGTTTTGTTTTTCTGCGATATATATTACGATATGAATATAAGTTACCCAGATGACTTGCATAGCTCTATTTGGAAATAATAATAATAATTTTTTATTTTTGCGATGATTTTGTAGGGCAATTAATCTGCATATAATATAATAAACAAATTGTAAGCATAGATAAATAGAATAAACCAAAAACAAATAAAGAAATTAAATAATGTTTTAAGGTTTTTTGGAGAGTCTAACCTGATCAGCCGGTTCGAATGTTATCACTCGATTAAATGGGTGCTATCAGGGGTTATCAGCTGATAGATATGGGCCAGTAGGGGCCCTCTGCGCCCATTGGTAGGCTCAGAAGGCTGTAATCATCCATCCACATGGTTAATCAGCTATACTAATAGAGAAGACTCCAGATCCAGATCTGTTTTTACATTACTGTGACGGTTGAGTTTAGGGTTGGGGTAGGGGTAGACGTTAGTGTTGGTATAGGATATACAAAATTTTCAGATTGCCATATCGTTTCCCTGTGAGATACACGATACTATCTCATGGGGGCACGGCAGTGTTATGTTTACTTATTTGCTCATTTATTTAACCAATTTTAAATGTATTTAATAACCTTTCGGCTGTTTTTACTTATTTAATAATCTACTTCATTTGCATTACATTTTACTATCTTGGAAAATAATTCACATCAATGCAAATCACAGCGCTTTTCCTGCTATATAGGCGCTGAGACCAGAAGTATTTCATACAAGACTGGATGCAACAGTGCAGCGCGGGACTGGATTTAATGGTGACTTTGGGTCCATGTTGTTATCTGCGGGACTGCCGCAAAAAAAGGTCTTTTTAGACGGGGGGCGGACAGAGGACTCGCCGCCAACGCGTGCTGGTTTATGTGAAATTGCGAATGTCTTTAATCTTCTCCTTGCAACTTTAAAAATTATTGTATTTTTTCCTTTGAGTAGGGTCGTCTAATTTTAATTCATGCTAAAGATGTGTGATGCTGAAGTCCGAAAGTGTTGGTCAAGTGATGAAGCTGTCAAATTATTTGTAGTTCATTTATTATTAAAAATGATGATTAAAAATAATAACACTATTTATTTTATTTAGCAATGTAATTAAAACACGTAATAGGTGTACAGTAATGCTAAACAAGTTAAATATCGTCCCTAGAATCGTCATAGGTCTCAGCTCTCTGCGATATCTTTGCCTATCGTCAATACACGATACTATCGTTTATCAGCACAAGTCTAGTAGACGTTATTAAAATACAATTAATAGGAAATATAATAAATAATATAAATGATTCTCATTAACTTCCGGCCGCAGCCTTATGTGATCTACAGCTGATTAACCATGTGGATGGATGATAACAGGCTTCTAAGGCCCCTACTGGTCCATATTTACCAGCTGATAACAACTGATAACACCCATTCAACTGAGTGATAACATTCGAATCGGCTGACCGAATTCAGGTAAAGAAATGTAATGGTCAAATATAAATAAGTTACATTGTACAATCTTCTTTGTATAAAAATTAATACATTAATCAGCTGAATTAATCTTTGCTAAGCAACAAATTCGCTTGAAATCACACAGTCACAAGCGTTAAAACACAATTGATTGAAAAAAAAATCACTATATTAAAGTTAAACTTCGCAATGACGACACAATGTTTTGAATTGGTCAACTATAATCCCAACTCAACATTGCAGATTCTGCGATGTGACTATTGCTGATGCACACATTGCGATATCGATGCTGAAACAATATATTGGACAGCCCTAGTATAAACCATATTTTATGTTACATATTCATTCATTCATTCTTTCCTTCGGCTTAGTCCCTGGTTTATCAGGGGTCGCCACAGTGGAATGAACCGCCAACTATTCCAGCATATGTTTTAGTCAGCGGATGCCCTTCCAGCCGCAACTAAGTACTGGGGTACACCTATACACTGTCACATTCACACACGTACTCATACACTACAGCCAATTTACAGTAGTTCATCCAATTCACTTATAGCGCATGTCTTTGGACATACGTCACATATGCTTAACATAAATTAAGGTAACATAAACAGCCTTTCCAGGTAGCACAGTTTGTTTCTGACATGAACATAACCATACACAAAATCCTCAAAGTAAGTTGCAGTTGCTGAGGATCAAATTGCAATACATTCGTGACAAACAGTGGCATGCACCACTCATTTAATAAAAAAAATGTAATTAAACTAAATGTTCAAAATCCTATCCCGAGTTCAAATGTGAGACAAGCCAGCAACAGCGTCCAACTTTTCACTGTTGTTACCTAACAACATAGGTAAACAATTGGCAGATGACGCAAACATATTGCGATTCAGAATTAATTGAACACGAATTCCGAGCAGGCAATCGAACCTGGTGTCAAAGCGTTCTAACGCATTGTCCATTTCGTACAGCCTTCTAAGCATTTAATAATTAATGTGGCTTTAATAATTAATTCTAAAATTCAGTGACCAAACTTCAAAGGCCTCTAAATTGGATTAGAGAATGAAAACCCTATATTATTTTGAAGAAAGTGTTCCACGCAGTCTCCCATATTGAAAATTCAATAAAACCAGTGGCAAACTAATATTAGAGACATGAATTTCTTATGAAGGCAGCGCTACTACACGAGTTCAGAGTAAATGACACGGATAAAGAAATATGCCAGTCATAATCGCACAACCAAAACGCAGATTTGGGGAACAGGATTGCTGTACTTCAGAGCAAAAACTTCAATTTCTTTGATGCTCAGTAACAACAGAGGTATGAAAGCCTTTTATTTACAGACAACAGCTCTTTGGCTTGATTTAGACTTGGCCATATAATGACATGCTTTCAAGCGATGATCATAAATATGCTATCAATAACATTTCCAGACATAAGGTTGTGTGTAATTTGTATTTTTCAAACAGTCGGGCACACAGGAATCCAAGACAAATCGCACACTACAGCTGAGACTGTGTGATGTGTAAATACTAGGGTAAATTTGAGCTGGCATCTGTTCCCTGAGCTCTTCTAATGGTTTTGATCTAAGTCACTGGCTATGAATCAGAAGTGCTAATCATTTCGAAACTGGTCAATCTGACACAGACTCTATCTGTTGCAAGCAATTTTACAATGGCTCTAGTGTCAGCATGTTCATTTTAAGCTGTAGTAATAGAACTGTTTACAGAGACAGTTTTCCATTTGCTTTGACTTGTGCTTGCTATTAAACTCTAGGCTTGTTTGTCTGCATTTGATTCACTCACCAAATTAGTTTGATGCCATCAGGGGATCGCATGAAGTGTGTTGGCGAATTTGCATATAATATGATTATTTTTTGATGCAGTGTGTTGGTGTTTTTAATTAACAGAAGAAGAGGAATTGATTTACTATGTAATACAGGACAGATGTTCATAAATACATAACATAAATACTAGTACTGGGCAAAAATGAATTGCTATTAATTGGATCCCGAATGAAAGTTTGTTTTGGCTTAATTTAAGTGTGTGTACTGTGTATATTTACACATACACAGTATATGTATTATGTATATGCAAATATACACATGCATGCACACATTTAAGAAAAATGTTTATTTATATTTAGATATAAAATGTGTATATGATACAAATTATATATAAGATTAAATATCTATGTCAAAAAATAGTTTTGTATAGTTTTTTGTATGTGTGTCATATATACATAATTAATATATATATATATATATATACAGGGAGTGCAGAATTATTAGGCAAGCTGTATTTTTGAGAATACATTTTTTTATTGAACAACAACCATGTTCTCAATGAACCCAAAAACTCGTTAATATCAAAGCTGAATATTTTTGGAAGTAGTTTTTAGTTTGTTTTTAGTTTTAGCTTTTTTAGGAGGATATCTGTGTTTGCAGGTGACTATTACTGTGCATAATCATTAGGCAACTTAACAAAAAACAAATATATACCCATTTCAATTATTTATTTTCACCAGTGAAACCAATATAACATCTCAACAAAACAAAAACAAATCAGTGACCAATATAGTCACTTTTCTTTGCAAGGACACTCAAAAGCCTGCCATCCATGGTGAACAGATCTGACAGAATCCATCAACATTGCGTGCAGCAGCAACCACAGCCTCCCAGACACTGTTCAGAGAGGTGTACCGTTTTCCCTCCTTGTAAATCTCACATTTGATGATGGACCACAGGTTCTCTATGGGGTTCAGATCAGGTGAACAAGGAATCCATGTCAATTGTTTTTCTTCTTTTAGACCCTTTCTTGCCAGCCACGCTGTGGAGTACTTGGACGCGTGTGATGGAGCATTGTCCTGTATGAAAATCATGTTTTCCTTGAAGGATGCAGACTTCTTCCTGTACCACTGCTTGAAGGTGTCTTCCAGAAACTGGCAGTAGGACTGGGAGTTGAGCTTGACTCCATCCTCCACCCGAAAAGGCCCCACCAGCTCATCTTTGATGATACCAGCCCAAACCAGTACTCCACCTCCACCTTGCTGGCGTCTGAGTCGGACTGGAGCTCTCTGCCCTTTACCGATCCAGCCACAGGCCCATCAAGACTCATTCTCATTTCATCAGTTCATAAAACCTAAGAAAAATCAGTCTTGAGATATTTCTTGGCCCAGTCTTGACGTTTCAGCTTGTATGTCTTGTTCAGTGGTGGTCGTTTTTCAGCCTTTCTTACCTTGGCCATGTCTCTGAGTATTGCACACGTTGTGCTTTTGGGCACTCCAGTGATGTTGCAGCTCTAAAATATGGCAAAACTGGTGGCAAGTGGCATCTTGGCAGCTGCACGCTTGACTTTTCTCAGTTCATGGGCAGTTTTGCGCCTTGGTTTTTCCACATGCTTCTTGCGACCCTGTTGACTATTTTGAATGAAACGCTTGATTGTTCGATGATCACGCTTCAGAAGCTTGGCAATTTTAAGAGATCTGCATCCCTCTGCAAGATATCTCACTATTTTTGACTTTTCGGAGTCTGTCAAGTCCTTCTTTTGACCCATTTGCCAAAGGAAAGGAAGTTGCCTAATAATTATGCACACCTGATATAGGGTGTTGATGTCATTAGACCACACCCCTTCTCATTACAGAGATGCACATCACCTAATATGCTTAATTGGTAGTAGGCTTTCGAGCCTATACAGCTTGGAGTAAGACAACATGCATAAAGAGGATGATGTGGTCAAAATACTCATTTGCCTAATAATTCTGCACTGCCTGTATGTATGTATGTATATATATATATAGTATATATACAGTATATATATAATACACCCACATATATTATGTCAAAACAAACTGTTATTTTGGATACAATTAACTGTGATTAATTTTGAAACATCATAAAATAGCATACAAATTAGGGCTGTGCAATTAATCAAAATTCAGTTTCAATTTTGATTTTGGCTTCTGATGAAAAAAAAAAAAAAAAATCGAGATAAAATGGTTATTGCATCATATCCTGATGCCTTTCCAGCAGTAGGCTAAGCATTTATTGTGCTGCAAAGCTCAGTTGATTTATTCATTAATTTTCCTTCGGCTTAGTCCTTTTATTCATCAGGGGTCACCACAGCAGAATGAATCGTCAACTTATCCAGCATATGTTTTACACCGTGGATGCCCTTCCAGCTGCAACCCAGTACTGGGAAACACCCATACACTCTCACATGCACACACATACATTATGGCCAATTTAGTTTATTCAACTGACCTACTGCGCATGCCTTTGCACTGTGGGGGAAACTGGAGCACCCGGAGGAAACCCATGCCAACATTGGGAGAACGTGTAAACTCCACACAGAAATGCCAACTAGCCCAGCCCGGATTCGAACCAGCGACCTTCTTGCTGTGAGGCGACAGTGCTAACCACTACACCACCACTTCGCCGCATAGCTCAGTTTTACATGAAAACTACTAAAAGCATGTACTGTAACGTGACTTTTGCAGCATGGGACGCGCTTAATTTACTGATGTGTATTCGATTAATTCATGTTTTTAAAAGCGTGAAAGAGAATGCATGCACACAACAGCCTCAGAGATGAGCAGAGCACACACATCTAAAGTCATCTTAAGGTGAGTGCTTTAATGGTCAAATTCATGCAAAAATGTGTCAAAATGTGGTGTTTAGTGATTATTCATATTAACCCTTGTTTGTTATGTAATAAACAAATTTAAAGAGTGAAAACAAATGAAAAGGCATGTCAATCGGAACTGCTTGGCTCTTAAAGCGACAGCGCACTATATTCCTGCTGCTGATTGTTTTTATCATGACTAATCAAAGAGCAAAAGACAAAGACAAAATCACTCACTGCTCTTGAATGAAGGGCTTTAATAAGAAAGAAATCAAGTTTTTCTTACAGTGAAGATGCTTAAGGCGGAGTTTCATATTTTTATTCTATTGTATTTTTTTCCTGTTTCATAATTGTGAAACTTTTTGTAAGTTTGTTTTTTGCTCCCATTTTGCTTCAGTATTAAGAATTATGAAATTTTATGATCTTTGTTGAAGGTGTAACAGCAACCTTATTTACACAGAGGAAAAACTATATACAGTGGAAGTCAGAATTATTAGCCCTCTGAATTATTAGCCCCCCTTTTTATTTTTTTCCCCAATTTCTGTTTAACGAAGAGAAGATTATTTCAACACATTTCTAATCATAATATATTTAAAAATCATTTCTAATAACTGATTTATTTTATCTTTGCCATGATGACAGTAAATAATATTTTACTAGATATTTTTCAAGACACTTCTATACAGCTTAAAGTGACATTTAAAGGCTTAACTAGGTTAATTAGATTAACTACGCAGGTTAGGGTAATTAGGCAAGTTATTGTATAATGAGGGTTTGTTCTGTAGACTATTGAAAAAATATATAGCTTATAGGGGCTAATAATATTGACCTTAAAAATGTTTTTTTTTTTTTTTTAACAAAAACTGCTTTTATTCTATCCGAAATAAAACTTTAAAAATAAGACTTTCTCCAGAAGAAAAAATATTATCAGACATACTGTGAAAATTTCCGTGCTCTGTTAAACAACATTTGGGAAATATTTAAAAAAGAGAAAAAAATCAAAGGGTGCTAATAATTCTGACTTCAACTGTATATCGTTTTAAATAATTACAATTAGGGATGCAATGATAAACAGATTTCACTATTAACCGTGATTTAATTTGTCACGGTTAATTAATCATAAAGGCTTCTCAACACTGCATTTGGTGCGACTAGGCATGGGACGATAACCACTTTCAGGGTACCACAGTTTGGAAAAGTCAATGTTTTAAAACTGCCAAAGCTTTCTGCTATACCGTTCCTAAGGTATGTGTAATATTTTTTTATTTATGTTTTTTTGTTTTATTTTTTAGGACAACAGTATCTCCAGCAGAAAAGATATCCAAAGATGCCTTTTTTAATTAAAGAAATTTGTGTTTTTTTAAACTATTAAAGACAGCAGAAGTCAATGATTTATTTGAATTATTTAGCCTGACATGTTTACGGTTACAAAATATTTAAATGTTTCTCAAAATAAAATATATTGTGTTCAAAGGGGAAAATGTTTTGGTTTTTTACCCAGACATTTAAAAAGAATACATTTTAGAGCAGCAATCACAACACCATGAGCACCATGTGATATTTTTTATCAAAGGTTATCATATCGCCAGAATCTTATACCAGCCCATGCCTAGGTGCGACATGCTCACGCTTTCCAGGGGCACCTATAGTTGAAAGACTGCCGCGAATGCACCGCAAGTCACGTGACAAGAACTAGACTAATCAGCTTTATACTTTGTATGGAATATATACATTTATACTCCAAAGAAAGAAAAAACAAAACGAAAATACCAAACAATTTTGTAATATAGTTGATCAAAAGTGCCTTTCAGACAGAAGTTCAGCAGCTTTTGAATACACTTATTCTCTTTGAAATACTTAGCTAATATGTAGCTTAGATTACATTAAATATATATATATATATATATATATATATATATATATATATATATATATATATATATGTATATATATATATATATATATAAATATGTATATATATATTTTTTTTTTTTTTTTTTTTTTATTAATTAATTAATTAATTTATCTATTTACTTATTTATTCATTGTTCTGCCATTTATTTTAAGAGTTAATTATTACTTATGTTTAAATGCCAAAAAATTACTTGTTTTTAAGTCCAAAAAGAAATGAACTATTGCTTGTTTTTTTTTTTTTGTTTTTTGTGCAGTATTATTTGGTTACTGAGCAGCAATAAATAACACTTTAAAATATAAGACATTTTCATGTGATTTTCATGACAACATTAATGAATGCATAACTCTACAACCAAAATCTAGAATCATTGCATCCCCAATTACAATTATGACCAAAATAATCATGATTATGATTTTTTCCCATAATCGAGCACCCCTAATAAAGATTATTGTGTTTGGGATAATATAAGGAGTGAAAGATTCTCTATGATATTTTATTGGATAGATTTATATTTCCCTCATCTGCATGTCCTGGATTACATCAAAACAGAAGTCATCTCAGAGGCAGAGAAAGTTATTACATTGCGATGCTTTTGATATTCTTTAGTATAATGCTGAATTATGCATAACACTGGCCAGAAAAATGTATCAAAAATGTCACACTTGATGTCATGTTGATTTAAATCTACAGCTCTTGTTCCATTATTGTGGTAGAGGGTGCATAATGGGCACATTTTATGACCTCTTTGAGAGAAATAATAATAATTATGATTCTGAATAACCATTACAATCCTGATTATTTCTGGAATCTGCTTACACAAACCCAAAGTTTATTAAACGCATGACTATAATCACTAATAAACAACGTGGGAGGAGATGTTCAATATTCAGTCAATACTTCACAGCACCATTTTGATTTAGAAAAGGTCACAAAGTCCAAAAATATATAGAAAATGAAAGACGGTCTGATGCTCAGTCAAACGGAAATAAACTGATAAGGGCAAGGGTGACGTAAACCAAAGTGACCTAGAAAAACAAATGAACACTTCCCTCCTCAAATCATGCATTAAACTTGCCAGAGCCGCATCAGAAACATTTCATCGCTGTGCATTTCAATGCTGGGATTTAAAGCCAGGATGTTAAATGTAAAGGCTGTGAGTGACAGCTCCCTGCTAATTAAAGAAAATTCAATATTTACACAGTTATGAGCTCTGGCTGTGCGCAATGTCTCACCTTTAAGTTTGCTGTTATCAAAGCGATTACAGAACTGTCCATTGGCAAAGAAAAGAAAACCCAGGAGATGAATAAAAAAAAATCTAAGTTGACACCAATGTATTAAATGCATGAGTGGGTCCTCTCTGAAATATAAATTTATGCCACTATGCCACTATAGATAAAAAGAGTGAGGAGATATTGCATGGATAGAGATAACCTGACACAACTAGGGGGATCTGAGGCATCCTCTGGGCATAAATTATTTGACCTGTGGCAGTTTTGTTAAAAGCAGCCCATCACTTATTTCTGGTTACTTTTAAAGGATATTTGCACCTGAATGACAATAGACAAAATTACAGAGAAAAGATGTATCGTCTCATTTACATACTGACTAGCGCAATAAATGTAGCATGCAGCATGTGTTTTCTTCTTTACAAGTTTAGTACTGTAACCAAGGATAGGACGTTGACAACAGGATGCGGATCCACATGCAGGTTTATTTAAAGAGATGGTCAGGCAAGCAATGATCAATACAGGAGCAAACAGTCTTATGAGGGAAATCCAGAATCGTCGTCAATAGGCAGGCAAATGGTTACAAGGATGGCAGCAGACAGGGAGAAACAGGAAAACAAGGCGAAGGTCAAAACACGGCAAAAAACAAGACAAGGAAAACGCTTTGAAATGAAGCTGTTAACAGGCAACAAGACTCGGCAACTGGAGAGTGTGTGTTTGCTGTTTATATACTGTGTGTAATCAGTCCTTGAGCGGTTTCAGCTGTGGATGTAATCAGTGAAGATGTGGAACCGGTTGTGTGTGATGTCAGAGTATGCATGTATGGGGAATGTAGTCCATATGATGGTGGATTTGTAGTCCATGGGTGTTTGTGCATGTAAACCAGCGATCTAAGGGGAGAAGATCGCTGGTGATTGTGACAGAGCCCCCCCTTTAAGGAGTGGCTTCCAGACACTCCTATCATAGTTCAGGCGGGAAGTGGAGCGGAGGCGGAACAGGGGGAGGGATGGAGGGCCAGGACCATGCAGCTGAGGAATGTCTGAAGCATGAAGCAGCAGTAGGCCCAGAGAGTGGAGCTGCGGAGGGCCTGGAGCGTGGAGCTGCGGAAGGCCCGGAGAATGGAGCTGTGGAGGGCCTGGAGCGTGGGGCTGCGGAAGGCCCGGAGAGTGGAACTGCGGAGGGCCTGGAGCGTGGAGCTGCGGAAGGCCCGGAGAATGGAGCTGCGGAGGGCCTGGAGCGTGGGGCTGCGGAAGGCCCGGAGAGTGGAACTGCGGAGGGCCTGGAGCGTGGAGCTGCGGAAGGCCCGGAGCGTGGAGCTGCAGAAGGTCTGGAGAGTGGAGCTGCGGAGGGCCTGGAGCATGGAGCTGTACAAGGCCTGGAGTATGGGGCTGCAGAGGGCCTGGAGCGTAGAGTTGCAGAGGGACTAGAGCTTGGAGTTGCGGAAGGCCCGGAGCGTGGAGCTGCAGAAGGCCTGGAGAGTGGAGCTGTACAAGGCCTGGAGTATGGAGCTGCAGAGGGCCTGGAGCGTGGAGTTGGAGCTGCAGAGGGCCTGGAGCATGGAGTTGGAGCTGCGGAGGGCCTGGAGCATGGAGTTGGAGCTGCGTAAGGCCTGAAGAGTGAAGCTGCTGAGGGCCTGGAGCGTGGAGCTGCGGAGGGCCTGGAGCGTGGAGTTGGAGCTGCAGAGGGCCTGGAGCATGGAGTTGGAGCTGCGGAGGGCCTGGAGCATGGAGTTGGAGCTGGGTAAGGCCTGAAGAGTGAAGCTGCTGAGGGCCTGAAGAGTGAAGCTGCTGAGGGCCTGGAGTGTGGAAGGCCCGGAGAATGGAGCTGGAGCTGCGTAAGGCCTGAAGAGTGAAGCTGCTGAAGGCCTGGAGTGTGGAGTTGCAAAAGGCCTGGAGCATGGAGCTGAAGTTGGTCTGGGGCTTAGGTTCAGCAGGCACAGGCAGTTCATATAACCCCCATGGATCAGGAGGCTTTGGTTCAAGGGGCACTGGCAGTTCATTAAACTCCAGTGGGTCAGGAGGCTTGGGTTCAGGAGATACAGGCATTTCATTTAACCCGAGTGGGTCTGGAGGTTTGGGTTCAGGAGACACTGGCAGTTCGTTTAACCCCAGTGGGTCTGGAGGCTTGGGTTCAGGAGATACTGGCAGTTCATTAAACTCCAGTGGGTCAGGAGGCTTGGGTTCAAGGAGCACTGGCAGTTCGTATAACCCCAGTGGGTCAGGAGGCTTAGGTTCAAGGAGCACTGGCAGTTCGTATAACCCCAGTGGGTCAGGAGGCTTAGGTTCAAGGAGCACTGGCAGTTCGTATAACCCCAGTGGGTCAGGAGGCTTGGGTTCAGGAGATACTGGCAGTTCATTTAACTCCAGTGGGTCAGGAGGCTTGGGTTCAAGGAGCACTGGCAGTTCATATAACCCCAGTGGGTCAGGAGGCTTAGGTTCAAGGAGCACTGGCAGTTCATATAACCCCAGTGGGTCAGGAGGCTTAGGTTCAAGGATCACTGGCAGTTCATATAACCCCAGTGGGTCAGGAGACTTTGGGACGTCACACGGCTCTGGCGGTACTGGGAAGTCACGTGTCTCTAGCACGTCACACGACTCTGGCAGCCCTTCCTGAAACTCAGTTGGTAAATCTTGTCCTTTGAGGAACTCAGGTGACGGCTCTGGCCTTTCGTGGGACTCAGGTGACAGCTCTGGCCTTTCGTGGGACTCAGGTGACAGCTCTGGCCTTTCGTGGGACTCAGGTGACAGCTCTGGCCTTTCGTGGGACTCAGGTGACAGCTCTGGCCTTTCGTGGGACTCAGGTGGGTCTTGTACCCATGGCCCTTCAAGGGATTCAGGAGGATCTGGCGCCCGCCCTTCGGGGAATTCAAGTGGGTCTGGCGCCCGCCCTTCGGGGGATTCAGGGGGGTCTGGCGCCCGCCATTCGGGGAATTCAGAGGTTTCTGATGCTCGCCATTCGAGGGATTCAGAAGGTTCTGGCGCCCGCCATTCGAGGGATTCAGAGGTTTCTGGCGCCCGCCATTCGAGGGATTCAGAGGTTTCTGGCGCCCGCCATTCGAGGGATTCAGAGGTTTCTGGCGCCCGCCATTCGAGGGATTCAGAGGTTTCTGGCGCCCGCCATTCGAGGGATTCACAGATATTTGGCGGCGTCAATGGCTCTGGCAGCTCTGGCGGCGGCGACTCTGGCAGCTCTGGCGGCGGCGACTCTGGCAGCTCTGGCGGCGGCGACTCTGGCAGCTCTGGCGGCGGCGACTCTGGCAGCTCTGGCGGCAGCGACTCTGGCAGCTCTGGCGGCGGCGACTCTGGCAGCGGCGACTCTGGCAGCTCTGGCGGCGGAGACTCTGGCAGCTCTGGCAGTGACTGAGGATGTGGCAGCTCTGGCAGTGACTGAGGATCTGGCAGCTCTGGCAGTGACTGAGGATCTGGCAGCTCTGGCAGTGACTGAGGATCTGGCAGCTCTGGCCATAACTGAGGGTCTGGCAGCTCAGGAGGTGGCGGTGGCAACTCTGGTAGGAACAGCTCTGGTGGTGGCAGTAGCTCTGGCAACTCAGGTGGTGGTGGCCATTCTGGTGGCTCAGGTGATGGCATTTCAAGAACAGGAACTTGGACTGGACTTATAGCAGGAACAGACTCGGAATATGAAGCCATCTTGTGAGCTGGTGGCAGATTGACGCTTACCCATGCATGAGCTGGAGGGCTGGTGACGGCCATTTTGTGAGCTGGGGAACTGGATGCGGCCATCTTGTGAACTGGGGAACTGGAGACAGTCATATTGTGAGCTGGATGACTGGAGGCGGCCATTTTGTGAACATGAGGACTGGAATTGGCCATCTTGTGAGCTGGAGGACTGAAGGCGGCCATCTTGTGAATTGGGGAACTGGAGACAGTCATTTTGTGAGCTGGAGAACTGGAGATAGCCATCTTGTGAGCTGGAGGACTGGAGGCGGCCATTTTGTGAACTGGGGAACTGGAAGTGGCCATTTTGTTAGCTGGAGGACTGGAGGTGGCCATCTTGTTAGCTGGAGGACTGGAAGTGGCCATTTTGTCACCTGGAGGACTGGAGGTGGCCATTTTGTGACACGGAGAACTGGAGACAGCCATCTTGTTAGCTGGCTGTGGTCTAGGCTGGTGAACAGGGGACAGGAGTATAGGAGATGCCAACATGATTGTGTTATTGGAGGGAACAGCAAGTCCCGTTGCCGGCGGGTCTTGCTGTCTATTGCCCCCCCCCAAAAAAACATTTGGGGGTCTCCTCCACCTTGCCTACGGTGAAGGTTGAACCACTGATTTGTAATGCCAAGTCTATGTATTGCATTATTGTCAAATGAGGATTGTGCAGCGGCATCCTAGAGTACAGTGGCTCAGACAGCCCACCATGGAAAAATATCATGAGGCATACCTCACTCATTGATGTTAGATGTGCCAGATCGATGAATTTCTCCACATACTCTTCAATAGACTGTGCTTCCTGCCGAAGACGCATGATAGCAATACCCGCTGGATCCATGTTATGGCCGAGTCTTCTGTAACCAAGGATAGGACGTTGACAACAGGATGCGGATCCACATGCAGGTTTATTTAAAGAGATGGTCAGGCAAGCAATGATCAATACAGGAGCAAACAGTCTTATGAGGGAAATCCAGAATCGTCGTCAATAGGCAGGCAAATGGTTACAAGGATGGCAGCAGACAGGGAGAAACAGGAAAACAAGGCGAAGGTCAAAACACGGCAAAAACAAGACAAGGAAAACGCTTTGAAATGAAGCTGTAAACAGGCAACAAGACTCGGCAACTGGAGAGTGTGTGTTTGCTGTTTATATACTGTGTGTAATCAGTCCTTGAGCGGTTTCAGCTGTGGATGTAATCAGTGAAGATGTGGAACCGGTTGTGTGTGATGTCAGAGTATGCATGTATGGGGAATGTAGTCCATATGATGGTGGATTTGTAGTCCATGGGTGTTTGTGCATGTAAACCAGCGATCTAAGGGGAGAAGATCGCTGGTGATTGTGACAAGTACATACCGACAGTACAGTTTTAATGTTTGTTAGTAAATCTTGACCCAATTCTAACAGGCATGGCGAAAAATGGCTTTTATGTGTTGTCTATAGTGCAAAAATTGTACATAAAAGCAGACTTTATTATTTTTTTTTACCAAGATCAAGATTTAATACTGTAAAAAATGAGGAGTTCCAAACAAATGATTTGTTAGGGCTGGGCGATACATCAATTTTATCGATTAACTAGAGTGTGAAGTTAACATTGATTTATTTGAATGAAAATCTTTTTTTGAAAACCAGGGTCAAAAACACAGCTAGACAAGGCAAGACGAGGAAACACGTCATAAAGTTACAAACTAAGAGGACTTAGCCAAGAGTGTGTGTGTATGAGATTTCTTTATAGTCATGGAAATCAGTCCTGTGTAAAAAAATCAGGGAGAGAACAGTAACTGGCGTGTGTGAGGTGCATGATGGGATTTGTAGTTCTTCAGCAATCTGCAACTGCTAGATCGCTGTTGATCATGACACCTAGGATTTGTGTTGAGACAACATGAAGGAATTAAATTACCTTACTAGTTTTTACAAAATTAAGTGGATTGAACTTTAAAAAATTAAATTGTCCTAAAAAAGAATTTTGTTGTTTCAGCTTATTTGAAATTAGTATAACAAAAAGCAAACATAATTTTTTGAGTGCATTCAGCCTAAATCCCTGGTTATGAATTAATCTATAAATGCTATGCAGTATGCACAGGGTATTTAAAACAATATATGCTAATTAGATGATAATGTTCAGCTAAATTATGCAAACTATGATTTTGCCAAATAGAATGCGATCCTGGATTAACATCTATGTTGATCCTGAAACATCATTCCTGTTCAAAAATGACCTAATCCCTACCCCTAAACTGTTAATTATTCCCAAAATTAGATGGGAATAATAGTTGGATGACAATGATGTAGAAGCACATAACCCTAACTGTAAGCCAAAACTTACTATAAACTCTAAATGTATCCCTTAAGTCTGATTGGCTGATTTTAATGTTGTTCCAGGAACAACTTAGATGTTTGTTTGCCCAAAGTTTATAATGTCTAATAATAATTTCAATATATTGGTGTCTTTATGCTGGTTTGATGTTCACAGATAAAATATGACCAGCATCCAAAACAGACAACTGCAGTAATGCTGGGGTTACTATTTAATTCAGTGTGAATTACCATTTGTTTTAAATATAATAGAATGTGGACATCAGTCACTTTTTCCAGCAGAAAAGAGAATTCAGAATACATTTCCTGGCCTGCCAGCGTCTCATTTTAAAGCTCCTGAAGCACAAAGGTGTGAAGATCCCACTTCAAAAAGCCTCTCAACAAAACCTCAAAAAAGCACAGTGAGCCGCCCTTCAAATAACCCTTTTTTAAAACTCACACATTTCTAAAACCACAGCAGTCACTTACCTGTGCTGTCCTCATAAACCACAGTAACGCACTTCCATTTGTAGAAAATGACAATGTCCAGTATAGCCCTGCTTATGGAGGTATACTCAGGGTAGAGGTTAATGTAAAAATTGTCTTTATTGTCCACAGACGGGTGTTTCCAGCGTGTCTGGATGTGCGGCACCTCTAGGGCATTGCAAATGGATTGAACGGCACTGACCGAGGAGCTGTGAGAGGGGCCGAAGACCGCCGCAACCCCCAGGGCCAACTGGTCACACACTGAGATGAGAGAAATGGAGAAAAACAACAGACGGGGGAAGAAAGACAGTTGACATGAGAAAACTTGTGATAGAGAAAGAAAAGAGGAGAGCACAGAACAAAGTGTGCTGATACAGATTAAACTAGATCATAAACACACCTTTCATGACAATGTGTACAGTTTCTTTTATTAAGGATTAGATGCAGGTATGCCACATTTTTAACCCAGGCTCATTCTGAAAACGTAGCCATATACTGTATACATTTCTGGAGAGCGCCAAATACGTCCCAGTTTTTTTTTGTTGCAGTTTTTGTTTTCGCGAGTCCACAAGAGGCCGCTGTGTATGCTTTTTTAGATCTCTAAGTTCTCTCGCGGGTGGTATTTGCGCCTGCTCTTCTCGCGTAAATCCACCAGAGGCCGCTGTCGACTGACTGACTGACCAACCGACACCCCCACCAATGGCATTATCCCAACCGATAGTGTTTTAAAACGATTGACCAGTGACCACCCACTTCCCTAAACCCAACCGACAGTTTAAAAAAGCAATCCAGAAAAAGAACCCCCCCAGATTTTCACCACGTTTTCAGATCTTACCACCATCCTCACTCTGTTATTTACTTGTTTATTTTATTTTTTGGCTTTTGTTTTGGTATTATTTGCTTTCTGGAACCGTTCTACACTGGACTCGAATCACATAGTTGCCGTCAACTCCTCTCTGCATCACAAGTCCACTGACGTACGGTGCGAGACACTGGACAAACTGGTAACAGCAGGAAAGCTGTCTATATACGCTCCATAGCATTCGTTTTTAAGGTAAAATGCAGCCATACGTACTTCTGGCTACATAATTCACGATCTCCAGAAATGTATATAGGGCTACGTTTTCAGAATGAGCCTATGTTGAACATTTTTCTTTTGGCTATCTTGACTTTGAGAATGTAAAATGAGTATACAATTTGATGATTTCATATTCATTTATATATCTACTGTATTCTCAACAATATAGATCTCCTTTTTAATCAACAGAAATGTACTTTAACATATTCAAAAGTGGCTTAAATAATCCAATTAAAGTCAAAAAAAGATAAAGTTACTTTTGGAGTGGAAGTGAATGAGAAAGACACATGATTTTTGTGATGATTCCACATAAATAACACTAATTTCACTTTGGCATTATTATTTTTAATTGCCATTCATAATACATCTTGTTTATAGTGACTATAATTTGGTTTGTATTAGCCTTACATTGTCCCATTAGCTTTTCTGTTTTAATACTGTTCAATTTTAAGTATTTGTTGTGGAGTGAGGTGGAATAAAATACATCTTAAAATGACTGTACATATTTTCTTTTCTTTTTTTAGGATAACAGTTGCCAAGTTTACACTGTTTCTGAATTTAATTACAATCTGTGATTAATGTAATTTGCCCCAATGCAAGTTATAGAGAGCTAGCTGCAACGTATTATATGGGAAATATGGTTAAGTTTAAAACAATAAAAAGTAACTATAGATACAATTTCTACACATTTTATAACCTTTAAATCTAATAATATACTGTGCTCATTCTGCCTTATATACTGTAAGTACACCCCTCACAAATCTAACTTTTAAATTAATATTTACAACAGGATGCTGTACAATATTATATTTGTGCATATGCATTAGTTTAGTCAGTACCAAAGCCAAATCTGGAGCTAATCTAACAAAATAACATTCAATAACAATCTAAAAAAATAGTAGCCCAATTTAATATGTTAAGGAATTTTAAAAAAGGGGGAAAAAAGAGTTTTTTTAATTTCTCAAAATGAATAGAAAGCTATAAATAAAGATAATCAGAGAGTCTTACCCCTTCTGGAGGCTTCGAAGCTGTCAAAGAGGTTTACTCTCTGAATGTCGTAGGTCAACGTGGTGTTTGGCATCAAAGTTCTGTTTCGATTGATACTTGTAACAGCAAATTTAAAGGCGAGTTCATCCATACTGACAGGTTCATTTTCCCGTGTCTCAAAGATGCCTCCTTTAACCAAAATAAAGAAGAAAAACATGAATAAGCAACAGGAAAGAACTAAAATACTTTTACATGGAGGTTAGTAAATATGAAGTGTTGACTCATCTTACTTACAATAGATGTCTAAACATGTATTTTAAAAAATAAATCATATTTTAAAACCAGTATCACAATAATGTACTGTATGAGGTAAAGAATCCAGGCCATTGAATTATTTGAAAAATAATGCACACTCAAAGTGTTGATGTTGGAAACTTCGAGTGTGCATTATTTTCTAATAATTCAATGGACCAGAGTTAATTATTCTGCCTATATTCTGGTTACCACATCTAAAACACTGTTCAGGTGATGTATTTCAAGATATTTATCAGGTTTTGGACCTCAAGCAGTGTGTTGTGTGTAAAACCTCCTGTGTGTAGAACTAGTTTCTTACGCGTTTCATTCAAAGCATATTGTTTGTTTTAAATAGATTTTTGATTGTTGCTGTGAAACAACAATGAAATTGAATTGGCTGTAGCGATATGGAACTGTAATTCAGTCAAAACCTGCATGCAACAAATTTAGCCATGTTGTTACCTGAAAATAATTGCAAACATTAGAAGCCAATCGGAATCAGACATTCACCAACAGTAGCCTATAAGTTTAAAGTGAACTGGATGGAAGTTGCTAAAACTTTTATATCAGTATGCTGATGTACTTCCAAATGTAACTAAATATTGAGTAGGGGTGGGACTTTCTTTTTGCACATAATTTTCTCATAGCATTCTAATGGTAAGTGGGGTGTGACTAAAATAGTACAAATAATTAACTACTAATTAATTAAAAATATTGAAGCAACTAAACTGACTGAGAAATCAACTGAGAGTACCACCACTGTAAACGCAGAAGCATATGGTCAAATTTTAATTGAAGAAACATTTTGTTTCAGTAAATTAACTTGTTTGGATTAATTGTTCATCTAATGAACAACAATGTGCACTACTCAATAAACAAAACATTGAGAATTTTTATTCCACACAGACTTTAAATAATTACCTGGTAATGCAAAAATTCCATTAAAATCCACTTCTGTACCGACCTAATGATAAATGCAAACCAAATTACATAAAAGCTAATGTTTAAACTGAAAAAGTACCAAAATAGCAAAAATAACAGTGGACTCTTAAGGAAATCATGCTGTAATAATTACTAACCCTTGAGTGATGGACACCATTTACAAAAAACGTATTCTGCCTTGAAAAATGTTCAATTAAATAAACATTGTCAGTAAACAGTCTGTAATGAAACTAAGAACAAAGAAAGCAATTACAAGCAAAAGAACAAAGAGTGCTTTGAGTCTTTACCATCAAACAGAAAAGGATTATTATTAAGTTACACAAGTAATAATGAGCGTGTCTTGTCAGTGTTGTGGTTTGATTATTATTAAGAGCTAAAAAGACAGTGACAGGTCTGATGCTGACAAACATGTAAGAAATCAAACCTACATCCTTGTTCTGAATGCATTACAAGTTTACAGCAGAGTGCTTTTGAATAATTTTGTGTTTCTGATCCATCTGAGGTTAAATCCATATAAAAAAAAGTGATGTTCTTGTGACCTTGAGCAATGTTCTCAAACGTTCTTCAAAGGTTTCAAAAGTACCAAACCTTCACAGAACATGAAGGCATTACTTTTTGAATATTTTATGGTGACATGAGAATGTTACAAAGAGACATTTGGGATTAGGGATGCACCCATACCATTTTTTTTAAACCGATCCGATCTCGATACTAAAATTCTGAGTATCGACCGATACCGATCCGATATTGTGCTGTTTTTTATTATTATTATTTTTATTATTATTAACATAATACGGTTTCTATAGTTCTGGTAATAAACTCAAATAATATATCTTCTTTAGTAAAAACAACAGACCTATAGGCCTACTGTAGATGACAGATGGCACAATTTAACTAAATATGATGCTTCGCTATAAACTATGGACTACATTATTTGAGCATTCATTATGACATTGATCTGATCTGTTGTGGTCCAGCCTATGTTGCCTTTTTAATATTCAGATTTTTCTTTGAAATCTGTAATAGGCTACCACTATTGACCCTAATCGTTGGTAAAACAATCCGCCTTTTAGCAAAGCATGATATTTTACTGCAGGTTTGAAGCAGACTAAACAAAACCATCTGAGGCCAGTTTTACTTAGTAAACATTCCCTCGCCTATAGCCGCGTGAGATGGAGAAACTGAAAGCATGTCTGTAAAATAATTTTTTGTCTGAAAAATTATCTTTTTAAAATGAATTTCGTTTGGTATAATTTGTTGGTTATTTTAATGTTTTTTTTTTGTTTGTTTTGTTGTTTTTTTTATTTTGTTATCTACAAAATAAACAAGAATATTTAAGGTGAAGTTCAAAACAAGGTCCGCTTATATGCTTTATCGCACAATCTGACAAAGTCTGTTAAATAAAATGTTAATATATATATAAAGCGAAATATTCAGTTTCAGAGTAGCCTATATTAGGCTAAATAATTTTCTGTTAATGACAATTCATATGCCCCCCGGGCCGTCATTTTCACTTTTAATAATTTATTCAACTAAACCACAATGAGCCAGGCTTTACCAACTTTTCGCGGCACAAACATAAGAAGGAACAAACATTCGCAGAAGGAACATAATAACATAAACTTAGCCTATTATAAGAATAATCTTACGGAGCGGCGCATGTAGCGTCTGCGCAGCCGGTGCCTGAATGAAGCGCTTGCATCACTGAGACACAGCGCGCAGCCCTGCAGTCAGTATATGGACACTTCCAAAACAGCAGCACAAAGGGGAGAAATCAGTGCATTGAGGATGTCTAATGATTATTGAGCTTTTTTTAATTTAAAGTTTCAGGTAGGCCTACTTTGTGTGTGAAGCGCAGGTAATAGCCTAACCCTACTCCAGTGTTGTGAATGCGATCTGCTGATCTAACAGACACAGCGCGTGATTTAGAAACAGCAACGATCTCTATGTCGCACGTCAAAATGAACCCATTTAATGCAAAACTAAATGCATTTCCACACTGATTATTTAAACTAACAGGAACAAATAGTATTGGAGAAAGTTTTTCGTGCTGTCATGAACGCGACACGCAGCTTGAATTGGGAATGAATGGAGAATGATTGACAGGCGCAGCGGCGGGAAACGCTGAAGTGAACATGAATTTAACCACGTGAATATTCATCTGTATTTCACATTAAACTATAGAATGGCTTTAAAACATTTATGATATAGTAGGTCTGCTTGTCAACTTTCTAGTGCTTTATAATAGGCTTCCTTCGTGGCTTTTGTTGGCTTATAAATTACACAGAATACAGCGCACGTGCAAGATCGGATTTGGATCGGTACCAGCAGGCCGATACCCGATCCAGCAAAAATATGTGATATCGAACCGATATCCGATCCAAGTATCGGGATCGGTGCATCCCTATTTGGGATGTTAACAGAATGTTTCCATATGGTCCAAAAATGAACCTAAAAAAGAATGTTCTGGGAACCCAAAATAAACGTTCTGGAAACCAAGACAAAGGGACAGTTCAGTTGGGATTGTGCTGTAATATATCTGTAACTTAAGGAGTCAAAGTGACAACGGAGATGAGGGTCAAAATGCAGTTTATTAACTCTGAGTCAGGCAGGCAATGGTCAAAGCAGGAGCAAATAGAAGCATGAGGGTTATCCAAAAGCTTACTCATGTTAACAGGCAAAATGGTCGATACAGGCGACAAAACAACATAAACAATAATCAAGGCAATGGTCAAAAGCACGGCAAGACAAGTGGTGGCTGATGTGAAACTGAAATTTCGACACAGTGTCAAGATCGCGAAGCGCAAGTGTTTTGAAACACTGCACCAGAGCATGATCCGAAACACCCAGATCACATGACTTTGGTGATTCAAAACACCCAGGTCATGTGACTAATGTGTTTCGAAACACCAGGTCACGTGACTAAAGTGATTCAAAGCATCGGTCATTTCAGAAGCATTTCAAATCCTGGCAAATTTGCGTTTGACTGATAGGGTCGAAAAACATCTCATGTAGCCTAGTGGACCGTGCGTGTGCGCAGAATATCTGTGCTGTAAATGGCCCGAGTTCGAATTCCAACCTGTACAAATACTCTAAAATTATGACTTGATATTTTTTAATAATGTTACTTTTCTATGACCAAAACAAGACATGTTTATTCACAAATTGTTCATTCGGATGTCAGACCAATGTTAAAACAAAACACATTACAAGAACAGAGCATTATTAAAAAACTAGCATCTACAGCTGCATCACCCTGGATTCGAACCCATTATCTCTGCATGCTAGTCAGGAACTTTCACCCCTTCACTAAATCACTTAAAACTTCAACTCTATAATGTAGGGTTTAATACCTCGATTTGCATAATTGTTTCTTTGCTGCAGCTGTTCCAGAGCAATACATAAAAAATGACAACTAGGTTTCATTGTAGAGACAGGTTTCAAAACATTTCGATGCTTCAACACATTTGCTTCAATTGTTTCAGTGTTTCATGAAGCCTCACTTTGCCCACCACTAGGCAAGACTAGACAAGAGAGCGCTTAGAAATGTTACAGCAAACAAGACTTAGCACTGTGTGAACAAGTGTGGTGTATAAATAGTCCAGAATATCAGTCCATGATAAGCTTCCATCTGTTTTGTACGTAATCAGGTGATCCGGAACTGGTGTGTGAATGAGGTGCCTGATGGGAAATGTAGTCCAGTTCTGTGGCGGAATTGTATTTCAGGTGATAGTGAGCGTTTACAGTGATCTGCAAGGGCTAGATCCAACCCAGGCTCATTCTAAAAACGTACCCCTATATACATTTCTGGAGTGCACCAAATACATCCCAGGAGGTAAGTTTTTTTTTTTTTGCAGTTTTTGTTTTCGCGAATCCACCAGAGGCCACTGTGTACGCTTTATGAGATCTCAAATATCTCTTATGAGTGCCATTCGTGTCTGCTATTCTCACGTAAATCCACCAGAGGCCTATTGTCTGACTGACTGACTGACCCACCCTCCTCCTTCCCTAAACCCAACCAATAGTATTTTCAAAAGCACAGATTGACCCACCCTTTTTTCTGAACTATTTTCAGTTGCTGCAAGTTCGGCAGCAAAGTTCCTTGATTATCACGCTGGAATAAGAGTATAGTTCCCAACCATATCAGCCCAAAAAAAAACACAGCAATTAGTCTTAGTTATTAGTTAGTCTTAGTACACACGATTTAACTACAGAAGAGTCAAGCTTTAATTAGGAAAATTATCGAAACTCTTTGGTCATACTCATACACATAGATACTCATGGTCTAATCTGATTCAATGATCTATTCTAATCTAAGCTAACTCAACTGTTAATCTCTAGGGGAGGGTTGTAAAATTTGCCTATTTAAAAAAAAAAAAAAAACTGGAGTGTTTCTTTAACACAAAGTATGTGATGCCATTAGCTAAACAGGTTACACCGAGTTATTCAACAATCCTGTAACAATTGGAAAATCAGAAATGGCAAGTCATTCAGATTTCTCTGCTTAAGAAATGTGGACTAATTGGCCAACACAGAGTTTGACCTTTAGCATGCCATTTTTAAATCATTTCCCTCACCGCCAGAGAGACTTATTCTCACATCCGCATGAGGTTAATAATCAACATCATCTCTTCTCAGCGTTCACATGCAAATCAGACAATCATGAAGATCAAAACAGAACGTTCACTCCTGAATCAGCAAACAATTATGATCAAAACAACAGACTCTGTTACTTAATATGCCAATCAAGACTCCATTTAACCCAGTAGGGTGCCAAGTCAACATTACGTAAATGTCTGGACCAAGCGGTCATTGAAGTATATCTCCAGAATTATGCATGAGCATCTGTTACCAAGTGCATTGTTACCACATATTACTTTTAAAGACACAAGAACTACATAACACGCGAATACAATGCAAGATCTGTCTGGAGAATATCCACCTGAGATCCGTCTCTATTCATAGATGGCCAACAAACAGGTCTCGGCAGGAAATAATGAGCCATTAACTCACCAATAAACAGCCAACCTCCAGCAGTGAAAGTGACAGATTGGTTCTTTAATGAAAAGACTGTGAATGAAGATAAGAATAATTAAATGGAAATGTTAATGTGTGTGAGATGAAGCTCATCAGAGTGTGGATACGAGCTTCTGTGAAAGCCGGTCTCAGTGGCTTGTTTTGGCTTTTTGAAGGCTGAATTGGAATGAGCAGGACTTAAAGCAAAGCCAAAAAGTCCTGCTGTGGATAACACTGTCTGATGTTCAGATAGTCCCACGGGGAGAGAGCGCGGGCCGAGAGCTCCACAGAGGGAGAAAGGAGAGGAGATCTCGTCTGTGAAAAACTGATTGCTTTCATATAGAGCGAGATGGTCAGACTGGGTCCGATCGCGGGGCTTGAGATGAGAATGAAGCCTGGAGCTTTTCGAGACGAGGCAGATGCACTAACATCAAGTAGAGTTGATAACAATGAGTCTGGCACCAAACAAGCCTCGCTTTGTTTTTGAGGAAATATCCAATCGCGCTACGCTTATTTACTCTGGCTTTTTCAACTATGACTAAAAAGTCTGAGAGACTGATCTCTTATTATCCTGGAAACGACAAATCAATCTGGCTTCACTCCTCCTTTAATTGCAATGTAAAAAGTCAGCCACTGGAACCAGATAGATTTATACTGTCTTTAAGACATCAGGCAGAATTAAAGTGGAATGAAAAGGCAGCGAGAGTGGGATATAGACAGTTGTGTACGTGTGCGTAGGCAATGATGGTTACTCGAAAATGCTTAATGCTTTATTTCTATTCATTGGAAAATGGTCCCCTAGGGATGTCCAAAGCCTTTCTAGTTCACCTTGGGAGACTGCAACTTTAATGAATCCATTTTCTGTCATGATGTTTGTGTCATTACGTGCATTCTGTCCTTGCAATAAACATTGGAAGTTATGGGCTTTGGATCTGCACAATGTGCTTTTACTTAGGCATAGCTTTGCATATTGTTATAAATTGTAGAACATATAAAATGATAGTCAGTAATTGTGTTATTTTAAGAATTTCATTTATCCTGAAATGAATACCCAACTGAGAAAATCAATACATATATGAATGTATTTTATTTGGTATACATTTGGAATTTTTTACACTGAACTTAAAGGGATGGTTCACCTCAAAAAGTGAACATTTATTTTCTCACAATTTACTTGTTCCAAAATGTTGGACCATTATCAGTAGAGGACAGAAACTAGCTAGACAGTAATGTGTGAATTGTGTAAGTGTACTTTTTTTTGCCTTTTATTCTTGCAATAATAAAAAATCTCTTTGTAGAGCAACCCATGTTCTGATGTCATTGATATTTAACTTTAATAGGTAGAACTGTCTGAGATATGAACAAATGCAAGTGATGCATCAAAGTTTGATTTTAAAAAATCTTGAATGGTTATAAAAATCGTTAGAATCATTCAAATAAATTATAAAAATAATAAAAATAATTAGTTTGAAAATCTTGAATGATATTAATGATATGACATAGTTCCGGAAACTTCCTAATTCTCTGTTTATCCATCTGACTTTACAGTGGGTCTATTTTGACATTTCTTTGATGAGTATGCATGAATGCTCTCTTTCTAAGCTTGAAGGTTCTCCATTTTGCAAAATGGTGAATTTATAAATGTTACAGATAAGTATAAAGCTGTCGAATACTAAGAAAACCCTCTAATTTAACCATTACACATAGAACATGCACATGAGGGCTTTAATAAAATAGTCACCCTCTTTGACACTTTGGTTCCTATCATACACTCAGGGCAATGCAGCGTCAGGCACAACACAAGGATTTTTTTTTTGTTTTAGCCTGGAACAGGTATCATTATCACGGTCTCCACCACATTGTTTAAATAGTAAATGCATTTGCACCCATGGGCATGCTGGTCTGAAAAGTAAGTGTGTGAAAGCACATTGTTGGTGCGTTGCTATTTTGAGGCAACTGAAATAGACAGTGCCATTGACCAACTAAAAGCTCTCAAGTCAATGGCACAGGTTTTTTTGTTGTTGTTCAAAGTGCACATTAGTGATGTGTGCCTGAATGTCTGCTTCTTCACCTCAGGGGGCTTTGGTGGAATCCGGCTCATTCCAAAGATGGCCTGTTCACCCATTTTAACCTCGAGCAGATCTGTTTCCTCGCTAGTGAAAAGTTCAGTTTTCAGCCTACAATGTCTGCCATGTAAATAGCAAATGTACCATGGTGTGACTGCAACTGTCTTTTTAAAAAGGGAATGGGAGATGAGACTAATTGGTTTAATGCACATGTGTCAAAGCCAGTTCCTGGAGGGCCGGAGCTCTGCACAGTTTAGTTCCAACCCTAATTAAACACACCTGATCAAACTAATTGAGTGCTTTAGGCTTGTTTAATACCTACAGATAGGTGTGTTGAAGCAGGGCTGGAACTAAACTCTGCAGGGCTCCGGCCCTCCAGGAATTGATTTTGACACCCCTGGTTTAATGCATGTTACAAAAACACAAAACATTAGTTAAGAGAATAAAGTCGACCTGTTTAGACTGTGTTGGGTGCGCTAATCATTTGTTTCCATCCTTAAAGGTGCCATATACTGCATTGATTCAATAAGTTAAATTGTTCTCTTATATCTACATGTGTGTGGCTTAAGTAAGTTAAAGAAAATATCCAGAAACGATTTTATATGCTCATTTATTTCCATAAAAATATCCCTAAAATCAGAAGGTCCAAATTGACCATATTTGGATCGGTCATGAAAATTAATGAGCTCTTGTCTGCTTTCAGCCTGCTCTCTGTTTTGTGGCTAAAATTGGCTAAATTACAATTGAACTCGACAAAACAGACCGACAAAGATGTATCGTGTTGCATTGTGAAACTGTGAAAACAGCTACAGTAGGAATTAATATCAACCTCTGCATAAACAGATGACATTTAATAAAGTGTATTGTGGTACTTTAACTTCAGAAAAAATGACAGCAAGAGCTTAGTGATTGGCATGATTCTTAAACGTGTATTCACATACTCAGCAGTCCTCTGTGCATGTGTTTGTTGAAACATACTCAGAAGATTTCACAATATACATGATCAATTAACAAAAGATACAATTAAGCATACTGTACTTTATGCCTTTTCAGGGTAGAGCTGACTAAATTTCTAATCTGTATATGCTGTATTTTGTGTCTGATGAGGATGTGAACAAACGGATCATGGAGTCGTTGCATAGCAATGTATAGAAAACAATCTGCGTCTCCCATTTTCAAAATAAGAGTCCTACATACCTAAAACTTAAAAATCACTAAGGGAGGAAAATGATCATTGCTGTCTCAATAGAAAACTTTGTGGCTTATCAAACACAGCCTGGGGTGTGCATATTAATGATCCCAGAGCAACATCAGTCAGTGTTATGGCTACTGATCTCCTGATGATGCGGCAGCTCATTAGGTCTGGACAACGTGTAAAACGTGACCGTATATACATGCAAATATTGAGGGCATGCCTCGTGAGTCATGCAACAGTCGGTTTTGTTTTTTGATTTTTTCCCAATTTTTTACTGGGGTTTTACGCTTGCAGAATTTAAATGAGAACAAAGAAACAATATAGCCATTTCCATGTACTATACTCTTATTATTCGACTATGACTAGGTATACCCAGATTTTATTAAAATATATCACATCACTTGTTGAGTATATTAATCCTTGATTATTATCTGGTTAATCCAGTAATATGCCATATACAGTATGTACATGACAACAATTTTAGGACAAAAGCATCCTGAAAAAAAAAAGTGTCTCATTGATATTTTAACACTGCCCTGGTTCAATCTATAGCTTGGTATACTATACACCGGACATTATCCACAACAGCACAGAATATTCCCATGGGACAATGCATTTATGCAGTTCATGGAAGTTTAATGAAGAACACGTCCTATCTCCTCCCAGAACCTGGGCGGCTGACAGGTGACAAACGCATAATGCAGTATGCAATGCCTGCTCTCTGGCTTTGATCAACAGACAGTTCAAAGACTCTAAGTGCTGGTCTTAGCAAGTGGGAAGAATGTTTTACCAGCCAACACAAACTCCAGTGTTTGGCACAAATTATAGACTACAAGTATTGCTATAGGCCAGAAGTTTTCAGTCTCTTAGATCAACGAACGGCCCAATTTTTTTTTACAAATTAAAAATGCTTAGTATGTTTTCATTTATCATCAAGATGTCATTTTATGATGTAAAAATAATATAAATGTGTAAAATATTATTTGGAATATATTTTGTTTCTATTACAGGATTATGACATTTTCTATCCACTGTAGATCTAAGTCATTAGATATATAATATTTATTTATTTATAATATATTTTATTATTAATTTGAATAAATTGTATTACGTATTAAATCAATTCAATTTATTTATTTATTTAAATGTAGTTTATCTTCTATTTTTATAGAATATAGACCATTTCAATGTGGTGATGTCATTGGCCCATAAACATTTCATGCTTCTTGTCAAACTATTTCATAACTGTAACAAAAGGCAATTGATTCGTATCTTAACATTAAAACAGCTATCATAAGAATATTTAGCAATATACTGACATTATTGGATTCTCGGGAGCTATGGAAATGAAAAATGTGAAAAAGGAAATACTTTTTGACCATTGTTGTTGTTTACATCCTTCAAAATGGTGTATAGGAATAGGAAATAAGATCCCAGTTTGAGTGCAGACCAGATATCATATTACAGGAGACCAAAAAGAACTTTGAAAAGGCCTAATTTGCCTAATATTTTCTAAAGTTTTTTTCCCACTAAAATTCTCCACACATGAATAATAATGGTTCAGAGGTTAGGCAGTTATTACATTTAAACTGATGCAAATTAGCTGAATTGTGGATAATTGTTGCCATTTCCGAACTGTACTGAATGTATTGTCTTTTTGCTTTTTAGCTCACATTGTGTGTCTTTCTCATTCTTGCATATTTATTCATTCTCGTTTTCCTTCAGGAACTGGATGATGAAAGAAACAGTAGGTCTTTTGATTTATAAAATGGTTGATTTTTTTTTAGGTAATCGCTGTAATATACACCCTGATGAAGCATGTGTGCAATTAAAGTCAATTGCTAAGATCTCTCATCATTCCTTAGCACTTTACTAAAATTTAAATCTCAAAGGCCTTTTAGAAATTATGTCTGAATACATCCATGAAATGCTGCTGGTCTTTAAGTGCCTTCATTTATTCCCCCACATATTGAGCTCAATGAACTTTAGAAGATTAAACTTTGTGGCCCAAGATTAAAAAAAAGTGTCAAAGTAATATCAATGTGCTCTTTTTAATCATTAAAAAGGTATGTTCTATACAGTATGGATGTACAATATGCACTTGTCACAGCCCCTGTATGTTGTGCTTTGTCTTGTCCCTACAGAGAGCCATAAGTCAGCCATACTGTATAGAAGAGCAGAACATAAATAGTGCCACTGAACCAAGAAAACCTTGAATATTTTGCTTATTACTGCTGCTAAAAATTATAAATTATTGTCATATCTTGACCTGTTTCAATCAGACTGAAAAAAAAAACATTTAGAGTGAAGACTGCCAAATAATATAACAAATCAAGCAGAATAGAGGCTATTAAATTCAGTTTACACCTGTTTAAACCAAAAATGACACCTTTTCCTGCTTATCAAGTGTGCTTTCACACCTGCCATGTTTAATCACACTAAAATTAGTTTTCCTATTTGGTAGGATTCATTTAGGTGGATGTGAATAGAGCAATCACACTCAAGTGCACACTAAAAAGCAGATCAAATAAGTGGACGGGCAACATCTTAATGTTTGCAATATAATTTGCTTTTAAATTATTATTATTATTATTATTATTTTATAAAAGTGTTTAGCAACAGCTCCATTGTAGCTTGCAGACAAACTTCTGTAATCATTTGCAGTTCATTAATACATTGTTTTCAAGCAGCATCTGCGCCTATTTCTTAAAATGTATAGTTTTTCTGAAGGGATGCATGTGTGCAATGACCAGGGATACAATCAATACTAGCAAACACTGTGTGGTCTACTAGCTTTCCCCCTTTCTTTGTTTACTTTCGGGTTCTGCAGGAATATTTTTGTACTTTTTTTGCAAAATATAATATTCAGTTGATTTTCAATGCATCAAAGTTTGGTTTATTTTTTTGAGTCTGCTAAACTGCATCTGACCTTGTACTTGCATGAAAGATCACACAATTTGCTTTGTAGTTTCAGTCAGGTATTGTTTTTATGTTTTCTCCTGGATCATTCTGGGAGATGTTCAGTTGATTAGTTTCAATGTTACATATCTGTCAGTCTAACAATATATCATTGTCATCAACCACGCTGCTTTTGTCCTGACTGAATGCTCCACTCGGTAATCCTTAAATGCGACATGGTAGTTTGAAAAAGCATGATTTGTAAGGGTTTTCATCCAGCTTTTCTTTATTTGGCAAAACAACAACTCAATTTTCAAAGAGTTTGTAAAAAGCCAAACAGAGGGCAGAATGTGGCTGATTAAGATAATGTAAGGTTGGATGATTAAAATCAATATTTAATATTGATGGTGAGTTCCCTTTCCTCCACTCAATGGAATTATTAAATTTACAAATACAAATAATCATAGTGAGCTCAAGCTAAATGTGCACTTTGTGTTTTATTTCTGTGGCTCTTCTTGCTCAAGGGAAAACGTAACTGTTTTATGTTTTGGCAAACTTGCATATGCATTTCTCCTCAAGCCCTGTTCAAATTAACCATTCATTTGCCAACAATAAAACAGCTACATTTTCCTGAGAGATCAGATTGAATGTGCAGGACACCTTTAAGCACAGTACCTTTAACTTACTGCCAACTGAAAATTCAAACCTTCTCCTAAACATTCCTAAAACTAAGGAGATGGTTATTGATTTTAGAGAAAGAGTACAAAGCAAAACTCATCCCACATTAATTAATGGGGAGCAAATTCAGTTAGTAACAAATTATAAATATTTTTGGGTGTGTGATGTTGGACAATAAACTTAAGTGGTATGTTTGGACTGACTGTATAAGGAAAAAGCTTCAACAGCTTTTATATAAATGCTAAATGTGAAATGTCAGATGTCTCTGTGAGCGTATGCTGCAAATGAAATTTCCCTACGGGGACAAATAAAGTTAACTACAGTAACTAAAACTTTAATTTCTGTATCATGTTGTATTGAACTGAGGCTACTGTAAAAAAGTAACTATTTATTTTCCAATTTATAAACTATTTCACTCAAGTGTTGATCAAATTGACAGAAATGACAGTAGCTACGTTTTTATCAATTACTCACCCTCATTTTGATCAGGGTGGGGCTGAAATCTGCAGGAAGGATAATCTCCAGTAACAGAGTTGAGGACCTCTGATATATAGCAATGGTCAAGATATGTTCAAAGTCCAGAAAAGGAACCAAAAATATTGTCACAACATTCCATGTCACTTCAGTGTTTCAACTGTAATCATTAGAAGCTCCAAGAACAGTTTTGCATACCAAAAAAACCCCCAAAAAATAGAAAAATTAACTTTGTTCACCAATGTCTGCCATGTCAGATCAGGGTGTGCGTTTATTATGAGCAATACGATGCTTACGCTTCTGACTCTGTCATACAGCCTGTAGTAAACGCGCACTTTGATGTGCCATTTGTGGACTTTGAACATCTCAGGCTCACTGCTGTCAATGGAGGATGAGGGAGCTCACAGATTCCATCCAAAATATCTTAACTTATGTTCTGAAAATGAACGACGGTCTCATGGGTTTGGAAAGACATGAGGGTGATTAATTAACAACAGATTTTTTTTAGTTCGGTGAACTAACCCTTTAATAGATATTATGAGAAAAACAAACATATTTTTTCCCTTTCTCAATAAACCATTCCAGAAATCATGACGACAGATATCGGTATGTTTAAATATAATATAGTCACATCACTAGCCTATATAGTTAATCAAAAGAGAGATACAGTAGCCATGTTATCGAACCATTCATTCATTCATTTTCCCTTGGCTTAGTCCCTTATTCATCAGGGGTCGCCACAGCGGAATGAACCGCCAACTATTCCGGCATATGTTTTATGCAGCGGATGCCCTTCCAGCTACAACCCATTACTGGGAAAAAAACCCATACACTCTCACATGCACACACATAAACACACAATCAAACACTATCAATTTAGTTCATCCAAAGTCTCAGACACCTCCCAAAAATTTAATTTTCTTGGAACTACATAAAAACCTGACCAACAAAATTTCCTCAAATGTTATCGCGACTATCAAACAGCTGTCTCAATGAAGAATTTCCTATTTCTGATATTTTCTAGTAAATAATACTCCAATAACATCAATAACTTTGAAAAATATTGGTTTACAACATAGATGCTTATTTAAATGAGATTTCCTAAACTAAAAAATTGTATTGATCATTACTTCATTTTCCTTTGGCTTAGTCTCTGATTTATCAGAGGTCGCCACAGTGGAATGAACTGCCAACTTATCCAGCATAGGCAGCGGATGCCCTTCCAGCCACAACCCAGCACTGGAAAACATCCGTACACACTCATGCACACACATATACACTATGGCCAATTTAGTTAATCCAATTCACCTACAGTATAGCGCATGTCTTTGGATTGTGGGGGAAACCAGAGCACGAGGAGAACCCACGAGGAGAACATAAAAACTCCACATAGAAATGCCAACTGACCCAGCCCGGAATCGAAGCAATCTTCTTGCTGTGAGGCGACAATGCTAACCACTGAGCCACCTCCTGTATTGATCAAAATCCTTTAATATGTTAAAATATGTTAAGCGCACCATCATTTTATCTAATACTTTCTGCCATATTTGAGTAGTTCCGACATTTAATGTTTTGCTGCACATATTGTAGCTCTTAAGATGAGATGTGTACAAATGTTCCTCATTTGTAAGTCAATTTGAATAAAAGCATCCGACAAACGAACAGATGTACACACAGTTCTTGATGAATTAAAAAGGTAATGAGTCTAGAACCCTTCAAAAGCACAAATGGACATGACAATAAACGGTGCATGCACACACACACACACAAACACAAACCTGCACATAAGTGACTGCTGAATCTCGGACACAATCTCTTGTCTTTCTGTCTCTGTCCTTCCTTTCAACATTTCTGCCACTGTCTATGATGCATTCCACACACTCCTCATAAAGACATCACAATGATTTCTGCAAACACACAGGCCAAATGCATAATCAAAGAAAAAACCTTCACTCTCATTCAAATTCATGAAATCTTGTTCAAACACATCCCTTCTGAAAAACACAAGAAAACACAAAGGGGATAAGGAGTCAGCATGCATACCAATGCTCTCGCAGAGAAAGAAGGAGCCAGAGACATTAGCTATTTCCAAATTTCTGTGACCAAACCGGTTGATTTTCTCATGGGATTCACTCTAAACACTGAGATTTGCTCGCTGTTATTTGACACTCACTCGTTCTGATGCAAATATTTACCACTTGCATTAGTTGTTAAGCATTTGACAAACACTTTGTGGAGTGTTCAAAAAGACTGGCTTAGGAAACCAGATTATTCACCATATCCATACAGGCTTCTGCTGACGGTCAAAGAGCAGTGCCATTTCACAGTCCTGCTCAACTTCTGAGGTCACACGGATCCAAATCTAAAAGGATTAATTTCCCCTCATGGCCTCTGAAATACTCCCAGCACATTCCCTCAGTCAACACTTCCAGAGTGCAGGGATTATTTTAAAGCACTCGCACGAATGAGCTGATGCAGCTTCATGATCCCAGTAAAATACGCCCCAAGATTTTAAAAACAGAAAGGGTTTATTGAGATCTTAAGTGAGACTTTTTGGAATAATATTCCTGCCCGACACAGTTGGACCAAAGCAGGTACTACGAAATTGCTGTCATACAGTCACACAATCTGTGGGATGGTAAATGGTGTCAGTGGACATACTATATGTGCATGTAGATCACAAGCCAATTTAATTTGCTCCTTCTGATAGAAACCTGCATCAAAGCACTTCAAATCAACTAGGACTCACCCAACTGGTCACAGCTGGCACTAGTCTGGATTCCATTACAGAATTGCACAAAACTTTTACAATATTTCTCTCAAGTGTTGAAAAAATTGACAGAAATGACAGTAGCTATGAATGAGTTTAGAGGGAATGGGTGGGAGGGAGCAAGAATCTGAGAGAAACAATTTAGGGAGGGTCCACTTCCCCTAAATAGTAGATGAGGGAAGCTGATTTGTTTAGGTGTGGCCCCGCTACTGAACTTTTGTTAATTTATTAACTCCATTGATGATTTTGTTCGATTTGACTCGTCATTTATGTGATATTCCAGTTTTACGCATAAATGTATTTCGCATCTTTGGATGGAAACATAGCTACTGTTTCCATTAAATGGTTAGTTCACCTAAAACATACCAATTTCTGTCGGCGTGATTTCTGAAATTACTTATTATTCTAGTTTTTTTCCCATAACATTCATTAAAGTCGCCATGAAACAAGTTAAGATTGCCCTTTTTTTCTCCATCATGACGTAAATCCACTTAAAACAGTCCTGAAATTAGAAAACAAAATTTAGGGCGGTGCATGATTTCATCCTTTGGGAACCGACTGGATTGTTGGAAGATAGGTATTGATAACAAAATGAAAAAACATTGACAAATGGATGAAGGCAGAGCAGAAACAAGACACACGCCATACAGCCCCTCCCAAAAGGCATTCCATGTGACCAGAAGTGAAAAAAGTTGTTTTGAGGGAAAGAGAAGGTTATGATAATTGATTAAAATGGGCAAATAATATTTACAAAATAATGAAGTGCCCATACAGTTTTATAACAAGCATTACTATATAAATATAAAAATAAGGTGAGTACATTTTCATTTCATTCCAACTTTAAAAGGTTAGTTCACCCAAAAGTGTAAAATCTGTTCAAAATCAAACAAAAAGTGGTCAGGTGTAGCTTAAATAATGTGTTGGTGCTCAACAGCAAAAATCAGTTCAAGGCACTTGAAAAATGTGGAAAAAATATTAAAAAGTCTTTATTGACATGGCTATTCCTTAAAACTGCGGCTACATGTTTCGGCAAACACTTGCCTTCATCAGGGTAACTGTGATCAGGTGCGTCTGGAGTTTTTTTTTTGAAAACTATGGTCTCATCAGAACATCTATACTAAAATAATATATTGAACACAAGGTCAACTCAATCATTATTAATTCAGCATTTAGAGAGGGAGAAAAAAAGATGATGTGTGTTATCTATAAATCTGTTATTTATTACTCGCTCTCATTTTGGTTTAATTGTGTTAGATCAGGGTTGGGGCTGAAATCTGCAGTAGGGATAGGGCAATAACTATTTTCAAGGTATACAGCGGTTTGGAAACGTCAAGGTTTTAAAACCACCAACATTTTCTGCTATACCGTTGCTGAGGTATGTGTAAGATTTTTTTAAAAGTTTTTTTGGACAACAGTATCTCCAACAGAAAAGATCTCCAAGGATGCCATTTTAAATTGTGAAGAAATCTGTTTTTTTTGAATAAGTCAACAATTGATTTGAATTATTTAGCCTGACATGTTTAATGCTCCAAAATATTTTAAATGTTTCTCAAAATAAATTAAATTGACATTTAAAAAGAATATATTTTAGAACAGTAATCACAATACCATGAAACTGTGATGTTTTTATCCAAGGTTATCATACCGTCAGAAACTTATACCAGCCCATGCCTAATCTGCAGTAAGGAAGATCTCCAGGAACAGGGTTGAGGACCTCTAATATATAGCAATGGTCATGATATGTTCAAAGCAGTGGTGGCTGGTGTTAAAAAATGTGAGGGGGGCGCATTTTAAAAGCCATTTTTCAGGTGATGTACCAAAAACAAAAATGACTAAAGCATACAATAAATGCATCACAAATCAGTTCATTTTAGTTCAATTTGGGTTTATCAGTAATGAAGTAATCAAGATAATCAGTAAACACACACACACACACACACACAAACAAATGTTGCCTAATCACTGGCCAGTAAAAATTAATTGTGCTCTCCTTTTTTTCTAGCTTGAAAATTTCTCAATAACCTTTTGGTTTAAGTCAGTCATCTCAGTCACCAGTCTCTTCTCTATTGACAGCATGGCCAATGCATTCAGCCTCTCTTGCGTCATGCTGTTTGAAACAGGGTTGCTGGACGCTCAAAAATGTATGAGGGGTGGTTGGATCGTCCCATATTTCACGAAAAGTGGGGGGAACGGTCCCAAGTTTCACGAATAGTGGGGGGGGGTTACGGGAGATCGTGGGCAACCGCCCAAACTGGCAACACTGTCTGACGAGCTGCTGCTGAGTGAACGGTTTAAGTGAGAATGGTCCAATCACATAAGGCCAATCATATAAAAACAAATATGATTCGTTCGAACAACAAAAAGGGGAGGGTTCGGGGCGCAGAGCGCTGCGCCCTAAGGACAATTTAAAACCGGCCAATTAGAGCTTATCGACATATCACATGCTTTGCAAAAGTTTGTGTACCTACATAGACACCCATTAGTCCGGCGCCCCGCACACATATGAAAAAATATTGTTCATACATTTTTTTTTCAATAAATGTTAGAATGACTACAATAAATGTTAGAATGTTATAATTAAATCAGTTTATTTTGTTAATATTTGTGATAATAAATATTGACATATTAAAGGAGTCTAACTTGACGGGGGCGGCGCTCTAGCGCTCTCTATTGACCAGCCGCCACTGGTTCAAGTCCAAAAACAGTCAAAACTTTCCATGTCACCCCCAAAAAAATGGAAAAATACCTTTGTTCACCAATGTCTTCCATGTCAGATCATGGTGTACGTTTACTATGAGCAATATAATGCTTACATTTATGACTCTGTCATACAGCCTGTAGTAAACGAGCACCCTAATGTGCCTTTTCTAGACTTTGAACATCTCAGGCTCACCACTGTCAATGGAGGATGAGGGAGCTCACAGATTTCATCCAAAATATCTTAACTTGTGTTCTGAAAATGAATGATCTCATGGGTTTAGAAAGACATGAGGGTGATTAATGAACAACAGATTTTCATTTATTTTTTGGTGAACTAACCGTTTAATTGGTATTATGTGAAAAAATATTTTTTCCTTTCTCAATAAGCCATTCCAGAAATCATGACGACAGATATCGGTATGTTTAAATATGATATTGTCACTTCACTAGCCAATATAATTAATCAAAAGAGAGAGAATCGTATTATTGAACCATTCCTTCATTCATTTTCCTTCAGCTTAGTCCCTTATTTATTAGGGGTCGCCACAACGGAATGAACCGCCAACTATTCCGGCATATGTTTTATGCAGTGGATGCCCTTTCAGTCCCAACCCAGTATTGGGAAACACCCATACATTCTCACATTTACACGCACTTATACACTACCAATTTAGCTCATCCAATTCTCTGATAGCGCATGTCTTTGGACTGTGTGGGAAAGCAGGAGCACCCAGAGGAAACCCACATGAACTCGGGGAGAACATGCAAACTCCACACAGAAATTACTAACAACTGGCAGAGCTGGGACTTGAATGACCTTCTTGCTGTGAGGCAACAGTGCAAACCACTGAGCCAATGTGCCACCTTATTATCAAACCATTAGTGTTAATTTAAGTAGAATTTCCAGATGAACAGATTAATCTTTTTGAGTTGTGCAATGCAATATAGCCTCTTGTAGCACCTGCTGCATCATGCCCAAAAGAGCCAGTTTCTACAAATAAATCCATAGCCATAACTTAAAAAAATTATCATGTTATTTTAAAGCTTGCTAGGTGACCTGTAAATGCAAAAAAAAAAAAATCGATATCGATATCGCAATATGTGCATCCACAATAGTCACATCGCAGAATCTGAAATGCTGAATAGATTTTGTATCTGACCAGGAGCCACAGTCATTGAAGATGTTTACCAAAATGGAGCAAAACTGTATCATTTACATGTTTTTAAGGCCTGTGACTGTCAATCACAAGAGTTTAAAGCATTCCAGCTCAAAAAGTGTACCATTTGTACTGTAACTTTAAAAAAATTATTATATTATATTATAGAATTGTTTTTACAATGAAACTAGGGCTGGGCGATATGGCAAAAATGCCATCCTGATTAATTCTATTCCATATTGAAAAATAACGATATATATTACGATATCATTTGTTAATGCTTGCAGATTTAAAAGAGTATCCCAACAATGACTGCAGCCACAAAAACAAGAGGGCCCATTAAATAGCATAACCTATTTTCGGTGTATTTCTTAAATCAAAACACTTCTGGATTCCCATTGTTGCACATTTCTGCTGTGTGATTGGCTCTTAGATCAATATAGAGTAAAAAAGTCTAGAGCTTTTCATTGTTATTGACATAAATTTCATCACAATTCGATATAATATTGTTTTCGGCCCAGCCCTAATGAAGACTACATTTATATTTCATTATTCAATTTATGCACTTGAATTCTTCCCAAATAGATCTTTTTAAATCATCTGCAGAAACTGTGTTTGTATCGCAATATAAATCATAGAAAAACAAAACATCGCAATGTCAGATTTTTCCAATATCATACAGCCCTAATTTAAAATTACTAGGTTGTTTAATGGCGTCACTGTGGCACAGTGGGTAGCACAATCGCCTCACAGCAAGAAGGTCACTGGTTCGAGCCTTGCCTGGGTCAGTTGGGATTTCTGTGTGGAGTTCCTCCAGGTGCTTCGGTTTCCCCCACAAGTCCAAAGACATGCGCTATAGGTGAATTGGGTAAGCTAAATTGTTGCAGGTGGAAGGGCATCTGGTGAGTAAAACACATGCTGGATAAGTTGGCAGTTCATTCCGCTGTGGCGACCCCAGATTAATAAAGGGACTAAGCCAAAAGGAAAATGATTGAAATTGAATGAATGTTTAATAGCATTTGTACTCTAATTAATGTGTAGTTTCTGACATATATTTCACTCCTGAATAAAAAGATGATAATTAATTATCATCCTTTAATTAATTAATTAATTAAATAATTTGAACAACTAAAAATGAAAAGAGTATCTTTAAAAATACAAACTTTGCAAATCTGGGTTCCTTCTGTGGCATTTACATTTATGAATCTGACAGACACTTGTATCCAAAGCACTGAAGGTACACATTTTTATCAATTGCTTTCCATGGGAGTCAAATTCTTAACAACGTTGGCATTTCGAGCACCTTGCTACATCCACTATTTGAGCTACAGGAAGGCAATATCACTGATGCTATTTTTAGTTCACACTCTGCTCATCACCAGTGAAATAGAAACAATTTCTGTACCCAGTCACACAGTGTTGACTTGTGAAAAACCAAACAATGTCAGCTTATCCATTATTGCTCACTGTTATGCAAACCAAGCCAACCATCATTGCATAATGACATTCACTTTTTCAGATCCCAATCATATCATCCAGGTGACAGATATTTTCATATTTTAGCAGCACACTAGTATGGTCACCAGAGTCTCCAGGTAGATATACAATGTCCTATCAAATCCATGTGTATGTCAAAGAGAGTGTTTATCTAGCAATGTGATTCATTGCACATCCATCTTAAAGACAGATCACTGTGTGTGCAAGACGACAGAACATCTGTGAAGCTACAATATCTGATAAACTTTGACAAATGTCCCTGATACAGAGAGTCCGCACATAGTGGCCTAAACAAGCTCCCCCGGGGACAGAACTGATGAAATACCTGTGTGATCAATAGGGCAGTCCGGAGGTTACATCGCAGCTAAAGTACAGTAGTCTTTCATTCAGCTGCAAACACAGGCTAACATCCTAAAAATGACCCACATCAACAATGGATCTAGTAAACACAAATTTAGATGATCTGAATATTTATGGGTGTATAATTCATGTCAAGTTTTGTAGAAATAAAAAAATGTAATAGAAAAATTTATTAATAACTTTTTAGAAAATTTTAAAAATATCTTTTTAGTCTTATTATTATTAAAATATGCCTATATTACCTTGGTTTCAACATTTTTTATATACAGTAGTATGCAGTGCTTCCCACAGGTTTGAAATATACTTGCGGTGGTAGCCGCATTGAAATACACTTTTTACCTACATCACATAAATAGTTAACTACATGCGACAAACAAAACATTATTAGATTTTTTACAATATTTTAATTTATTAATAAACTGTTTCTTTTCAATGGGTTAAAAAGTTAAAAAAAAAAAAAAAAAAAAAAAACACTACAGGCAGTGCAGAATTATTAGGCAAATGAGTATTTTGACCACATCATCCTCTTTATGCATGTTGTCTTACTCCAAGCTGTATAGGCTCGAAAGCCTACTACCAGTTAAGCATATTAGGTGATGTGCATCTCTGTAATGAGAAGGGGTGTGGTCTAATGACATCAACACCCTATATCAGGAGTGCATAATTATTAGGCAACTTCCTTTCCTTTGGCAAAATGGGTCAAAAAAAGTACTTGACAGACTCTTGCAGAGGGATGCAGCCTTCTAAAGCGTGATCATCGAACAATCAACCGTTTCATTCAAAATAGTCAACAGGGTCGCAAGCATGTGGAAAAACCAAACCAAAACCAAGCACAAATAACTGCCCATGAACTGAGAAAAGTCAAACGTGCAGCTGCCAAGATGCCACTTGCCACCAGTTTTGCCATATTTCAGAGCTGCAACATCACTGGAGTGCCCAAAAGCACAAGGTGTGCAATACTCAGAGACATGGCCAAGGTAAGAAAGGCTGAAAAACGACCACCACTGAACAAGACACACAAGCTGAAACGTCAAGACTGGGCCAAGAAATATCTCAAGACTGATTTTTCTAAGGTTTTATGGACTGATGAAATGAGAGTGAGTCTTGATGGGCACGTGGCTGGATCGGTAAAGGGCAGAGAGCTCCAGTCCGACTCAGACGCCAGCAAGGTGGAGGTGGAGTACTGGTTTGGGCTGGTATCATCAAAGATGAGCTTGTGGGGCCTTTTCGGGTTGATGATGGAGTCAAGCTCAACTCCCAGTCCTACTGCCAGTTTCTGGAAGACACCTTCAAGCAGTGGTACAGGAAGAAGTCTGCATCCTTCAAGAAAAACATGATTTTCATGCAGGACAATGCTCCATCACACGCGTCCAAGTACTCCACAGCGTGGCTGGCAAGAAAGGGTCTAAAAGAAGAAAAACTAATGACATGTCCTTGTTCACCTGAGCTGACCCCCATAGAGAACCTGTGGTCCATCATCAAATGTGAGATTTACAAGGAGGGACAAACAGTACACCTCTCTGAACAGTGTCTGGGAGGCTGTGGTTGCTGCTGCACGCAATGTTGATGGATTCTGTCAGTGTTTTGATCTGTTCACCATGGATGGCGGGCTTTTGAGTGTCCTTGCAAAGAAAGGTGGCTATATTGGTCACTGATTTGTTTTTGTTTTGTTTTTGAATGTCAGAAATGTATATTTGTGAATGTTGAGATGTTATATTGGTTTCACTGGTGAAAAATAAATAATAGAAATGGGTATATATTAGTTTTTTGTTAAGTTGCCTAATAATTATGCACAGTAATAGTCACCTGCACACACAGATATCCTCCTAAAATAGCTAAAACTAAAAACAAACTAAAAACTACTTCCAAAAATATTCAGCTTTGATATTAATGAGTTTTTTGGGTTCATTGAGAACATGGTGGCAACCCAGTGGCGCAGTAGGTAGTGCTGTTGCCTCACAGCAAGAACGTCGCTGGGTCGCAGGTTCGAACCTCGGCTGGGCTGGGTCAGTTGGCGTTTCTGTGTGGAGTTTGCATGTTCTCCCTGGGTTCGCGTGGGTTTCCTCCGGGTGCTCCGGTTTCCCCCACAGTCCAAAGACATGCTGTACAGGTGAATTGGGTAAGCTAAATTGTCCATAGTGTATGAGTGTGAATGTGTGTGTGGAGGTTCCCAGAGATGGGTTGCGGCTGGAAGGGCATCCGCTGCGTAAAATCGTGCTGGATAAGTTGGTGGTTCATTCCGCTGTGGCGACCCCGCAAGGGACAAAGCCGACAAGAAAATGAATGAATGAATGAATGAGAACATGGTTGTTGTTCAATAATAAAAATTAATCCTCAAAAATACAACTTGCCTAATAATTCTGCACTCTATCTATCTATCTATCTATCTATCTATCTATCTATAAAAAACATCATTTTATTTCAGGAAGATGCACAAGCGCGCCCCTCTCGTATATTATATATAGCCTAAGTCGAAGTAAAATTAATGAATTAATTGTTTTCTGTAAAGCTGCTTCTGGCCAAGGCATATTCACACCTAAACGGTTATAAGAGATTCGTTTAAGGTATTATATGCAGCATCCTTTATGTATTCTCTTAGGTAAAGCAAGATCTTCTCTTAAGGTTCATACTTAGAGGGAAAATGTGCTTCATGCATTATAAAGCTTGAAGCATCAGAATTGGTACTCATATCGGCCATGATATCACCATGACAAGTAATCGGTACTCGGGATCAGCTGCAAAAATCCTGATCGGAGCATCCCTAATATATAGATGTAAACATAAAACATTTAGAAATATTAAACAATAACAGTTTAATAAAATTACACAACACAATAAAATAAAAACATCATTATTATCTACCTATCCCCTATGTATGAATGTAGCACATCCATAGTCAAATTAAATGAATATAAATTAATATTAAGTATTGTTTTTTTCCCCCAAGAATTATATAAAAAAGCTAAATAAAAAAATAAAAGATGAAATATAAAATCATTTAAGTATATTCATTTTAATCTATATATATATATATATATATATATATATATATATATATATATATATATATATATATATATATATATATATATATATACAGTATCTATCTATCTATCTATCTATCTATCTATCTATCTATCTATCTATCTATCTATCTATCTATCTATCTATCTATCTATCTATCCCACAGAAGCAATACACCAAGCTTTCTGCTTCAAACCCATGAAGCTCCATCTTTCGGAGAGGAACATCAAATCAAGTCTTGGGTAGGAAAGAGGATTAATGTAGGTTGTTAAAACTGCTTTGGGGATTTACAGTGATGCCAAAGTCAGACCACAGCAATCATCAAACTGTACTGTCCTCTATGTGAATTACAGGAGGCTTTATCCCAATAACACGCAGCGCAGAGTCAGTGATCAAATTTATCAAATCTCATTTTGGTGATGCTGCTGCTGATGGTTTCATATTAAGTGAGGAATGCATTGTTTGTGTACTGTTTGTCACAGATACTTCTTATGTAAAAAGGTCAAAGCATCACAGCTGACTTTGAAAAACCTTTTCTTTGTTTGAGATTATCCCATTTTTATAGAAAGTATTGACCCTTAGAGTTTGTAACAAAAGATACTGTAGTAGCTATTAATGAGGTAGATGATCATTTTAACTGAGTATTAATACTGTATTCAACAAAAAGCATTTTAAAGGTCACAAAAACACAGTATATTTTGAAAGCAGCGCTAAAAACACACGTCAATAATGAAACACTGACATTACAGAGACTATAAACACTTAAAGTTTCCGATTCTGAATGAACAATTGCAGGTGACAACAAATGAGTAATCAATCACTTACCAATTCGTATGACCTGCTGTTCACTAAGGTAAAACTTTGCCATCGAGTAAAAAAAGAAAAATAACAGTCTTTTGCGCTTCTCCATGGCTCTGCTATCAAAAGAGGTTAAAAGCAAAAACTTCATGTCATAAAACTGGATTTAAGGAACCATACCGCGCGCTCATCAACTTCCATTCACCTCCCATTGCGCGAAATGGAAACAGCTCCTCGTAAAAGCCAGTTATTGCCTAAAACAACACGTTATCATCCTTTCCGGGAAAATCCAAATGTGAAGGAATCTTCAAGGTATTTCAGGTAAGATTTTGTGCTGATATTCCCTGTTCATCGCTTCAGATACTTGTAGCACACCGTGTGCGCGCCGCCGCGGGGAGAGTAAAAGCGCGCGCCCCTGACTGACACACAATCCAGACGCAGGATTAAAGCAAAGTCTGCTCAGCTTTTGGCTTCCTTCACGATGTTATTATAATTTTTTAAAACAGCATAGACGGCACACAAGTTTTCTGGCTCTTAAATTGTTGATATACGAGTTATATTAAATGCTGTATATGCTAGTTTCTCATTTTTTTAAAAAACTAACCCCACAGTAACCTGACAACAAACCCCTGAGGTATAATTAGATAAATGTCGTCACGTGGAGTTAGATTGTTGCTCTAATTAAGCTTAAATTTAAAATACACGTAATATATCATACGCGTTGGAGTCCACAGAATTAGAAGCAATGGATTTCTAATAACACGAAATTGTTCTTCTGAACCGATTCGTCATTGACTCGGTCAAGCAAGGATGTTTGTAAAACTGTGAAATATGGAATATTAATTGTTAATATATCAATATATTTTATTATAATAATTATTATTATTAAAATATTTATTGTTAAAACAGTATAAAACTACATTGGATGCATAGCCTAATAGACATAAGAAGAATAAGCAATAACAAAAAATCTAAACACTGCTGTAAACTATTTTGAGTAAGGTCTCTGTTTACTTTTTTTTTTCCAAATAAAAAAACTTGCTTGACTGTTTTTTTTTTTTTATCAAACTATAGAACACACCGCCACCTGTTGGACAAATTGTATAATATCCCCTGTTTTACAAGACAGAAGCAGGACATAAAACATATAATATGTTTAATGTTATGCTGTATGTTTTGTTTAAGTGTTAGGTTTGGTTTGATAAAAACAAACTCTGGTGCAACTGCTTTGTTAGTCCAGTTTAACTGATTAAGTCAGTAGTCTGAGAGCCCTGAAAACTTCTCTCTTGGTCTGCTTTTAAACAAACTTTGGTGAAATGGTATATATATATATATTTCCTCAAAGTTTGTATATATATAATACAAATATATAGTACTATATATAGTACAAATATATATATTATGCAAGAAAAAACATTTACAAAGATACAGTACGAACAAAGAGACAAAAAGGGTTACATAAATAGAATTCCAGCAAATTAAACAAGTTTAAATGATTTACACCAGAGTTTTGCATGCAATAAAATTGTTAAGAGTCTTTTAAGGAGTTTACATATGAATCCAAGTCCTTTTTGAAAATAAAAAAGCGAGGGTGTTTCTTTGAAAATGTACATTTATGGATGTAAAATGTAGCCAAAAAAAGCAATAATTTAATAATAAATTTACAACGAGAAGGATCGATATTCAGAGAGTAACCAAAGAATACAATTTTAGTAGTACAAGTACAAAAGTTTGGAAAAAAAAAAAACATTTGTAATGAAATTGGAAAAGTCAACCCAAACACTTTACAGTAAGTGCACTCCCAAAATAAATGATTCAGTGTTTCGTCATATTGAGTACAAAATGAGCATTTAGGGGAAATATTGTTATTAAATTTAGCTAGTTTGGTATTTATTGGGTAGCAATTATGAATGACTGAGACTTCGACAGCTTTATTAGATAAAATTTTTATTTTATTTTTTTCAAAAAAGCCAAAACTGTTCCCAATCTATGTCATCAAATATATTATTCCAAAAACCTATGCAAGCAGGTAAAGAGACCAGAGAACTATTATTAACTAAGCGAATATCTTTGTTTGACATAGAACTGAGAAGAGTTTAGTAAACAAAAAGGTTTGTGTAGTCAAAAATAAAAGAACCTAAAGAACCTTTAGGGCCAGATATGACTAAAGTTATAACACAGTCAGGGATTGCACCAAAATCAGTGGCATATTTTTTGGGGGGGAACAGGAAAAGAAAACCGATGCATACATTTTTCATGTGAGAAAGCGACACCACAGTCATCAAACTTCGGTGAAATATGAACATTGGCTGAAATATGTTCATGACGTCAGAAAATGCAACTATAAACATTTCAATGCTTAAAGCGATAGTTCACCCATACCAATGATATTTTGAAGAAGGAAAAAAACAAATACTATGGAAGTCAATGGTTACAAGTTTCTAAGATTTTTCTAAATATCTTCTTTACATATTCTTTATAGTTCAACAGGAGAAACAAACTTGTTGAAAAAAAAAGGTTGAAAACGAGGGCTCAGTAGAGCAGAGATGCTTTTTTTGTGCAGAATTATCCCAGTTAGCATAGCTATTTTTTTTTTTCATTTCAACCCAAATGTTGCTTGATAATTCCAAACATTAATCAGGCACCATAAATACATCTTCTACCAGCAGATCTTACAGTTTTTATGACAGTGTGAACACTAAGTGAATCAGGACTACAGCATCATTGTAGTTGTGGTATTTTTATTGAGACGAAAAAACCAAGAGAACTGAATTACATGTGTGAACAAGCCATGAGCAGGCTTTGAACTGAATATTGCATTAACAAAGCTGGTCTCATCACATCAGATAAGCTTAATGGATAAATTTATTCACATTCTGAACTGATGGCAATATCTATGGACATTTAAGTTTACTGCTAAAGTCAGTTCTTTCAATTGTGATGTTTTAATAGATTTTTCATCTCTGTGTTTTTGAGAAGGAAATAAATGCTTACGTCAAAATGATTTTGATATTAGCCTGCCTATGTGATATATATCTTTGGTAACTTTGAATGCATCTTGAGTAAAACAGCTCCATATTTAAAGATGCTATATTTAAGAAATGTTTTATGTATTATTATTCACTTTTATTATTCCCAATGTGTGAAAAAAGAACTTTTCTGACTTTTAGTTTTTCTATAAACGCCTACAGACTGATTTATATGTGAATAATAAACTAAAATGTTTATTGGTATTGATGATTTAATGATGAGACCATCTACACTACATAAGTCTTGTCGTCAATCCCAGTTAAGAGTAACAAATAACTTGACTTCTAGTTGATCATTTGGAAAAGTGGCAGAAGGTAGATTTCTCTGATGAATCATCTGTTAAACTGCATCCCAATCATCACATACTGCAGAAGGCCTATTGGAACCAACATAGACCCAAAATTCTCACAGAAATCAGTCAAGTTTGGTGAAGGAAAAATTGAGGTATCAAGACATTTGTGCTGTGCTGCCCATTACATTACAAACCATGAGAGGGCAAATTCTTCAGCAGGATAGGACTCCTTCTTATACTTCAGCCTCCACATAAAAGTTCCTGAAAGCAAAGAAGGTCAAGGTGCTCCAGGATTAGCCGGCCCAGTCACCAGACATGAACATTATGGAGCATGTCTGAGGTAAGATGAAGGAGAAGGCATTGAAGATGAATCCAAAGAATCTTGATGAACTCTGGGAGTCCTGCAATAACGCTTTCTTTGCCATTCTAGATGAAGTTAACGAAGCTCATGGGAGTCATACACAATATTAATTCTTTTTCCACTGCACCATGACTTTATATTCTATACTGTACATTATTTCTGTTAAGCAAAGTCAGACCTTACTGTCCTAATTAAATAATTAAAAATCAACACATGATCATATTTTATTTTGGTAAACTAAGTGTAATCTAGAGGTCTTTGCCTTTCATATAAGCCACTTCTGATACCAAGATCAACTAAACAATGTGTCCACAATGATGTCACTGTAGCTGGACAACTCATAGATTCTGGTTTATCCTGCACTGCTGACTGGGCATGAGTAGCCCTGCGACAACCCAGCCGTGCATTGTAAACAGGAGGCCAGCCAGCCTACACACAGAGCTTCCCCCATGTGGATCCGACTGGAGCTCAGACCACGATTGGGATGGAGAATGCTGAGTGCCGTCCAGGACACAGATATGAGAGTGATGAGTGAAGCGAGCAGGTGCAAACAGGCTGCTCCAATCATACACCACCTGGCACTGACGGGACGGGTGCACTGAATGCTCACCAGTGAACAGACCCATGCAACCGCAGCCAGAACCAAAGACAGAGTCACACAGTAGCAAGCTGCTGACCACAGGCCTGGATCTAAATAGGCTTTGCATGTAAATGAACTGGCATCATGGCTTATGGAACATTTAGTCCACACACAGTGCTTCATATTCAACACATGATCTGGAGCATATACAGTCAGTTTCCACCTCAGAGGTCCCATGATCACGACTACACCAAGAACGCCCAAAAATAAAAGTACAAATCAAAGCTGCAATATCAACACAGAGGATTCTTACTGGCCTCAGTCTGATGAATGTTTCATCTGTGGGATTCAGCAACTCGTTCATGATTTCTTCTTCCTACAGCTATAGTGTCCACAAGCGGCAAAGCTAATATTGACGGTGGTCAGGCTGTGTGGCTGGTAGGAGAGGAGGAGCAGAATTTCAATCTCAGTCCAAACAATGCACGGTCACATCTCCATTCCTCACTTGACTGTATTTATTGACATATTTATGATTAATTATTTATTATAATTGACTGTAGCAGGCAGCAGTGTGTGGGAAGAATAAAAAAAGGACAAAATCACAATCATAAAGCACAAAAAAGAGAAAGAGTATATTTTATTTTGTTGACCTGAAAAATCATCTGATAATAATGATCTGAAAGATAAACTTACATATAGAACGAAAACAAAGAAGCTGTTATTATCTGCGCGCTTTTAATAAATATCAGTGGTCCGCGTTGTTCTGAAAAAACATCTGAAAACAACGTTCTGAAAGATAAACTTATGGATAGAACTGAAAAAAAAAAGCTGTTATAATCTGTGCGCTTTTAATAAATATCGGTGGTCTGCGTTGTTCTCAATTGCGGCTGGCTTGACCGCAGTGCAATACGCAGTTAAAATAAGTCTTCTTTGTTCTATAACCCTGTTAAAAAAAAACTAAAAGAAATCATCACAACTTTCCAACAAACAGGCATACAGTTACCGTATTTTCTATTTTAAACTATAGTGTGGAGTAGTGTGATATAAAGCTGTAATATTGCCCTAATCTACCTAATCCCTAAACCCAACCTCAGAACCATTCAAATACAGTGTTGGTAGCATAATCTGATGGGTAGGATAAAATGTCCCTGGATACCCAGGATGTTGCTCGGTGGCACATTTCGAGCAACAAACAAGTAATATTCTTCGGCAAATTGCATTTATGTACGCAAACCGTGAAGAACTACATCACAGACGGGCCTGAGTGAAGCTTCACGAGGCGGACTTCGTGAAATTGGCGTGGCTCCACTCGTACCATCGGTATTAAACTCACCTTGGTCAAGTACAAACAGTAAGACAGAGAAAACTGACAAAACTAAGAGAGAACTGTTGAACTTTATGAAAATGCAGATCGAATATTTAGAACGCGACATCGTTGCTGGGTCAGTTGGCGTTTCTGTGTGGAGTTTGCATGTTCTCCCTGCGTTCGCGTGGGTTTCCTCCGGGTGCTCCGCTTTCCCCCACAGTCCAAAGACATGCGGTACAGGTGAATTGGGTAGGCTAAATTGTCCGTAATGTACTGTATGAGTGTGTATGGATGTTTCCCAAAGATGGGTTGCAGCTGGAAGGGCATCCGCTGCGTAAAACATATGCTGGATAAGTTGGCGGTTCATTCCGCTGTGGTGACCCCGGATTAATAAAGGGATTAAAACGAAAAGAAAATGCATGAATATATACACACACACATATATATATATATACATATACACATATGGCCCATTTCCACTGAGTGAAAAAAGCACACCGAACCGTACCGTACCGTACCACTTATTCGGCACCCTTTCGAAAGGATACCAAAAGGTGGAGCTACACGCACAGCTGATTGCTGATTGGTTACAGAGATACGTCACGATCTCTTGGAGCTAGCCAGAATGAAACAAAGGAACCGCCATGTTTTTTAAATACACAGCCGAGACAACTATTTGCATATAATAACGAGGCCATAGATGACCGGAGCTCAAACAAACCTTGTCGTTGTCTTTATGTACAGCCACAAAGCCAAGGAGAACAAAATCTGCCATGTCCTGTTGTTGTTTTACGAGGCCATCTAAAAGTGCGAGCGATTTTCGCTTTCTCCAGAGAGCTCGCGATCGCGTCTATATTTCATATAACCAACTTCTTGAGCTGATGATAATAACGTGTGTGTAATTATTAAAGTGTCTTCGACGTCTGATCCTTTCAGAAAAGTAAAGGACAAATGTGAGAGTGAAGCGCGAAAAAAAGGAGAAGCCCAACAAAACACAGAAGCAAATTGTTTCAGCAACCTGAATCACGAACAAACTGCCATGTTTATCATCGCCTTTTGGACTATTATGAACTCATAATGGCGGAATTACTCTCTAACAGAGGCGACGTGCTGGTGAAGATTAAAGACACAGATGAGAGGTTTGCTCTAACTGTGGGCTATGTTGCGTGTTGAACCCAAATAAGGACTAAATGTATGCTGTGTGTAGTTTTTCTGTACCTGGTAACATATCGGAGACTGTAAGGATCTGTATGTCTTCATATATGTTCATTTATTTATTTATTTTATATAATTACAGACGTTACAGTAGGCTATTTCATATTTCATATATATATTGCCTCGTATATACATACATACATCTGCATACACACACACCTTTTTTTTCTCAATAACCTACATTTGAAAGAAATCTATTTGCTCAAGCCCAGCTGTAAACAACAGTAAACAACAACAACAATAGAAACCACCAAAGGAACCCATATGAACACAGCCAAAATTACTAATTTGAGCATGCACATATTTGTCATTTCAGTGGTTTTCATGTATGTACATGCCGCCTTTTCTTCCGTTCCGTTTCTTGAACTTTTTGCTCTTAATGAGGAAAAACTTTTGGAATTCTATAAAAGTTGTTCGGCATTTCTTATTTTGGCTGATTTAAACAATCATAAACAACATAAACATTTTGATGTTCTGACAGCAATTCCTATGTATTATAATCATTTCATGCCCTCCATCTGAATTTCGCGCGTCATCAATGACGTCATGTGAAAACAACCTATTGCAATCCAAACATTGGAGTGTTTTTTTCTACAAAGGCAACCCAAAGTGCTGAAATATAATTGGGTAAACTGACAGTGGGACGAGTTACGCAGAGCAAAACAACGACAGACATTTCAAACACACATTTTCAAAAGAGAATAACTGACTTTAGCATTGTTTTTCAGATAAACACACATGTTCTCAGCATGTTACTTAAATATCTGCAAACATACTAGGCTATGATATTTTTTTATGATTTAGTAGAGTCAATAACTTACATACAGCACCTTGAAACATTTAAAACTCATTCTACTTACTTTCCCACCAACACAGTGCATGGAATCAGAGCTGGGCAGAGAATGAAATGTTTGAAAAGACTGGCTATGATCATGCATTTGCAAAGTGATGTTACTATATAGGACAACTGTCACTGAGTTTGTTGTTTTGCTAACATTCATCATCCCCCGGGCTCTCGGTCTAATAGTTACCTGATAGAATTGTGATATCCTATTTAGCAAATAGCACATAATGTTTATTTTTTCCTCTACAGGTTTCACGGTAGAGAACTGGTTATGAGTGTTTACATTTACAGTAAATACTGCAAATGGGCCATCATTTTCTAAATCAAAATGGCTTACTTTAGAGCAGAGCAGAGCAGTTCCTTAATGTTCTGGTGCACTGGATATTTAACCTGCTGTCCAGATGAAGCCATACAAACTTGAAAACATGATCAAAAAGTAGCAATTGTCCATAAAACATCTAAACGAATGAAAGATAAAACTATGGGTAACGCTTCATATGCATTTATATCAGAAAAACAAAATAGAAATAAAAACAGCAAATGATGATTCAAGCTAGCTATTCTTGATATGTCAGTGCATCAAGAGCAGGTAGACTATAAACGAGGTAGTGCATAAACATACTGTTGGCCCATCAAAAATACAAGGACAAAAATAACCCACAGGAGAGGAGAGGAGGAAATGCGGGCACTGGCTGTGCGACCATTAAATATGACTCATTTGCACTACTTATGCGGGTGGAAAATTAAAAAAAAAATCTGTAGACCTTTCACTTTGTGTTTTTAACGTCATTCCACATGTTCTTTTTTTTATTAGTGTATTTTGTCATTCCATTTTACTACACTGCTCTGTGAATCATAACTGCACACATTTTTTAGCCCACAGAACTTAAAAAAAAAAAAAACTTTAAAAAAAAGAGAAAGCACAGATAAATGAGAATCAGTGCTTTGCCTGCAGGAATGGTAAGATTGTACGGACTGTAACATACAATCCTGTGGAGATGATCTGGATCATCTTGCTTATGTAACATGCTTATATACTGTATACTTATATGTAGAGATGTGATTATTCCCTGTAAGTGAGTTACTGTAAGGTTTACCCGAATGACAAATCATAAGTGACAAATCTGTAAACTCCAACATACAGAAAAAGAAACTTACCTTTAAAGATGGAGTACAGTCTGATCTGCATACAGCAAAAAGGGAATCAAAAATCAAAACAAATTTACAAGTCTGAATTCGAAAACAAAATGGCTGCAAAAATCTTTGGCTCAGTCTGGGCTAGTTTGAATGACAGGCCTTCAGCATGTACACCGAAATAGCAGCAAGTTTACCCTGAAAACATTTAAAATTCAAGAGCTGAGTGATAAACCTGTATGAAACGTGATGAATGTTGAAAACGCTTTCCTTTCAATATGTGTAAATAACAGCAGTGGGCCTGATTGTTTCTGTGGACATTTGCTTAATGCCTATGTAAAAGAACTGTATATTTATAAGTTTGTACCTACTTTTTAAAAATGCTTTACAGCATGAACCTAAGGCAGGGATGGGTAAACTCGGTCCTGGAGCGCCGGTGTCCTGCACAGTTTAGCTCCAACTCTGATCAAACACACCTGCTTATGGATAATTAGTGATCTTGGAGACACTTGCTGCGTCCCAATCCACATACTATCCGTCCTAAATAGTATGTGAAAATAGAATTAGTATGTCCCAAATTGTAGTATGTTGAAAAGAGTATGCCAAAAATTTCCGGTCAAAATTTTAAGTGTAGAAATGTCCATACTCTAACCGCTGATATTGCCCACAGTACATTGCGCGTTGGACGTGAATTCGATTAGAACTACAAAACGCGGGTGAATAGTGTAAACAAACTACAAACATGATGGACGCGCGTGACCAACCGTCAAGCAGAGAGGCTTCGATAAAGATGTTTGTATGACTGTTAATTATCTAGCCCACTGCAGAATATTTAAATACCGTTGTCTGTGTTATATTTCATCTGCAACAACAATACTGAACTTATATAAAGACGTGTTTGGACATTACCGTCTGAATGCAGAATTATCCAAAGACCTGAGAAGATTTCTCTGCATGAAAGACTCGTGAATGGGAGAATATCCTGCTGCTGCTTCTCCAATAAGGTAGGAAATTAAATAGGACAGAAATGTGGATGATTGACAGGGCTCTTAACTAAGCAACTCAACGATCTGTGTAACGAGGAAGTATGTCCCAAAGCTTGCATACTTTTCTGTTACACACTCAAAAGTATATATTTTTCCTCCACAAAAAAAGTACATACTTTTAGGCCGTAGTATAGGGGAGCGCGGGGTATAAAGTAACGCGGGGTTAAATGTAACACAGAGTTTTAAGGTATTTGCTCAGGGTTAATTATGGCATGCTTCCGAGGTTTTCACCGCAGTGTCGGCAGACGTCTTCCTGCCAATTATTGAAAATTTTCGGCGAAATTTGAATGAGAAACACAGGAGAAACCATTTTTGCAGCATAAAAGTATTTTTTATTATAGTCGATATTTTTTTATTTTGAAAAAATCGGTGAAAGTATGAACGTAAAATCTTATATTGTTGTGATCACCGTCTTCTAAGCGAAAAGATGAAACCATTTTGAAAGATGTATAAAACACACAGTGACTGCTAGCCAGCGTTGAGGAAAACATGACACAGCAGGGTTAGTTGTAACAGGGTGTTACAATTAAGCCACACACTGTTGGACACCAACTAAACTAAAAAAATATTTTTTTGAATTTTGAGTGTAATGTTGAGAACTTTTTTAATAAAAATGTTTTTTAATAGAAAATATATTTTTTTAGAGAATTTTTTATTATTATTGCTAATAATGCAAATAAATGCATTGTATAATAATGCATAAATGGATAGTAATGCAAATAAATTCAAATGTGTTTATCCAATGAACAAAAAAATAAATAAACATACTGTGCTATGTAGAATAAAAAAGAAATGAGCCAATTACTGAGGAAATACAGCTACTATTTAAAGTAAAATGAATTTAAATTAACTGTGTGAAATTTGCCTTTATAAGCATGTGTTACAACTAACCCTCTGTCTGTTACAACTTGCCCCGCAGGTGGGGTAAATAGTAACATTTTCACTCCTGGCACTTTCGGCAATACTGAACAGAAACCATAGGTCAGGCGATCATAATTCCAGTGCTCATTTGTAGGAGAGGCTTGTGTGTTGTTGGTAAAAAAAATATGGTTTGTCTAACCCCATTACTTTGTTCATTATTTGACCAAAACCAAAAAGTGTTACTTTGTACCCCGCGCTCCCCTAAGTATGCGAATTGGGACGCAGCAACTGATTACTAATCAGCAGTGCTGCCAGTCACGCAATTGACAGTATTCTCACGCTCTCACACATCCATTTTCTCACGCAGGAAAATAAAGACGGTGTTAAAGATATTTATTGCTTTATAATGATGTTATTCTCTCTATGTGCAACCGATCCAACGCTGGTGAAAGCAATGTAATAGAAAAAGAAACTGACGCATGCGCGCAGAAAACATACCCGCGAGCCTCTCGCACCGCCCCTGCTTGATGCGCTGCTCGCGTTGCCGCTCCCGGCATGAATCCCGGTTGTGAACATGTATGCCGAAAAAAATAGGCGCTGCTCACGCTTTGTGCAACAGGTGTTGTGACGAGAAACGCACCCCTGTTTAGGCTAAGTGCAAATAGCGCACCTCGTTGGAATAAGCTAGTTGAGTGATTCCCGTTCATCACTTTGATTGACAGAGACAACATAACTAAAGAGAGCAACAAAAAGCTGTCACAGTGGCGTAGTTTGTAAAGCGCCTGGCATGGCTTGTGTTGATGCGTTTGATCATGAATTCGGTTCGAATCCAGCATTTTTCTACATATCAGATTTTGCCTGCTCTTCATCACGAGGAAGACAAGTAGGACTCATTAATCAGTTGTGTGTATTATGGAAGACTCAGATTCATAGAACTGGATTGGAGAGGTGTTATATGCAAATCATATGCATTATAGGTTTGTAGAAGTTATACATTAAAAATACCCTTATATATAAATTTTAGTACTGCTTCTGTGAACTTGAACAAGTATATTAAAATCCATTCATTTTCACTAGTTTTATTAGCATTTTTTTTTTCAAAGTGGGCTTTAAATGCTTTAAAAATAAGTTAAATCTTTGTAGACTAGAAATATATGTACTGTATATCATTTATTATAAATATGCGGGCAATACAATATAGATTAATTTCATAAAAACATATTTTATTAATCTTTTTTTAAATTCAACTATAGGGGTGCGGCAGGTAAGGGGCCTACATTGTGCCCAGGGGCCTCTGAATTCTTAATCCGGGTCTGCCTTTCATAGACTTTCATTGGGATTCTGTCTACATGAAAACCAAAGGCCATAATTGATTAAAACATATGATTATTATCTTGATGGATAAAGCAAAACAATAAGTGAAGCGCATTTTAAAACGCACTAGTTTTACAAATAAATGTAAAAACAAATCTGTAATCTTCTGTAAGGGAAGGGTTCACTCTCGTTAGTGTCATAATGATGTTATTAAATAATTATCAATTTAAGTTAATAAATGCACATTTCAGAGGGGCTGTGTTTTATGGCAGGGGTAACAGCCTTTAATGTACAGGTGTCAGCTCCTAGTGAGTTTTGTAAATCGGTTAAATTAAAGTTTAACTAATATGATGATGATCTTAATTTGACTAAGCATATCTCCTGATAGATTTTTTTTATGAAGCAGAAAGGAGGGATAAAGTCAGGGAGTTTAGACTTAATAAACCTAATTCTTGGCCATAAGTCAGGTCTAACGCCCCATTCACACGGGGCTTCAGCGTCAACGCTTGACAGAGGGCGTAGCTGAAGTTGGGGCTGACGCGATCGTCATAGCAGCGTCAGCCAATGAAATTAGTCAGCAATAGGCCACTGTTGGAGCTGGTGTATTTGCATACAGCGATCTGATTGGCTGACGCTTCCGTCGGCGCTTGAAAAGTTGAGCATGTCCCAACTTCTGCAGCGAGCAACGCCTCTGAAGCGGCGCCGACGGATCCACAATGCAGTTCGGCAACGCCTGACGTCACCCATTCAAAGTGAATGGGAAGCGTTGACGCTGAAGCCCCGTGTGAATGGGGCGTAAGACAACACACAACAGATAATTCTATAAAACATTTTTTGTGTTCTATACAATCTGTAGAAATTCATTCTAATGAAATTAATATTCATTCATTCATTTTCCTTCAGCTTAGTCTCTATTTCAGAGGTCGCCATAGCGGAATGAACTGCCAACTGTTCCGGCATATGTTTTACGCTTTGGATGCCCTTCCAGCCGCAACCCAGTACTGGGAAACACTGATACACACTCATTCACATATACACTACAACCAATTTAGTTAATCGATTCCCCTACAGCGCATGTGTCACTCGAATCAGTGATCTTCTTGCTGTGAGGCGACAGTGCTAACCACTGAGCCACCATGCTGTTCTGAAATTAATATATTTACGCAAAAGATTTCTCAAATGTTCTTAGCATATCACTTCAGTTGTATCTTTACATAGTTTTTTATTTATTTATTTATAATATGATAATTGTATAATAGTAATAATACTCTAATTTAATAAATATCTTAGAAGTATTTATTAAAATAATATATTTATTATTTTATATATTTATAAATAATCTGGGCGTGGCTTGATGTGGGGGCGTGGCTTGTGGATATGGGCGGGGCTTAAATTCTCACTCCAAGCTAAAGCCAAAAGTTAGCAGCCCTGCGTCAAAAAGACAAATAAAAACACTACTGTATTTTACCAAAGATTTTATTCATATTTTGAAGGTTGTAGTAACTTCACAGAGACCAGACCAACTTACTACAGGCGATATTTTGTCAAAACCATCCTTACTGTACATACAGTAGTCAAATACACAGATAAAAACACTACTGTACCTCACCAAAGATTATTATTCATATTTTGAAGGTTGTAGTAATTTTATGGAGACCAGACCAACTTACTACAGGTGATATTTTGTCAAATCCACCCTTACTGTACATACAGTAGTCAACTAAATATATTAAAACACTACTGTACCTCACCAAAGATTATTATTCATAATTTGAAGGTTGTAGTAATTTCATGGAGACCAGACCAACTTACTAAAGGCGATATTTTGTCAAAACCATCCTTACTGTACATACAGTAGTCAACTAAATAAATTAAACACTACTGTACCTCACCAAAGATTATTATTCATAATTTGAAGGTTGTAGTAACTTCACAGAGACCAGACCAACTTACTAAAGGCGATATTTTGTCAAAACCACCCTTACTGTACATACAGTAGTCAACTAAATAAATTAAAACACTACTGTACCTCACCAAAGATTATTATTCATAATTTGAAGGTTGTAGTAACTTCACAGAGACCAGACCAACTTACTACAGGCGATATTTTGTCAAAACCACCCTTACAGTACATACAGTAGTCAAATACACAGATAAAAACACTACTGTATTTCACCAAAGATTTTAATTCATATTTTGAAGGTTGTAGTAACTTCATGGAGACCAGACCAACTTACTACAGGCGATATTTTGTCAAAACCACCCTTACTGTACATACAGTAGTCAACTAAATAAATTAAAACACTACTGTACCTCACCAAAGATTATTATTCATAATTTGAAGGTTGTAGTAACTTCATGGAGACCAGACCAACTTACTACAGGCGATATTTGTCAAAACCATCCTTACTGTACATACAGTAGTCAAATAGACAAATAAAAACACTACTGTACCTCACCAAAGATTTTTATTCATAGTTTGAAGGTTGTAGTAACTTCACAGAGACCAGACCAACTTACTACAGGCGATATTTTGTCAAAACCATCCTTACTGTACATACAGTAGTCAAATAGACAGATAAAAACACTACTGTACCTCACCAAAGATTATTATTCATAATTTGAAGGTTGTAGTAATTTCATGGCGACCAGACCAACTTACTACAGGCGATATTTTGTCAAAACCATCCTTACTGTACATACAGTAGTCAAATAGACAAATAAAAACACTACTGTACCTCACCAAAGATTATTATTCATAGTTTGAAGGTTGTAGTAACTTCACAGAGACCAGACCAACTTACTACAGGCGATATTTTGTCAAAACCACCCTTACTGTACATACAGTAGTCAAATAGACAAATAAAAACACTACTGTACCTCACCAAAGATTTTTTTCATACTTTGAAGGTTGTAGTAACTTCACAGAGACCAGACCAACTTACTACAGGCGATATTTTGTCAAAACCACCCTTACTGTACATACAGTAGTCAAATACACAAATAAAAACACTACTGTACCTCACCAAAGATTATTATTCATAATTTGAAGGTTGTAGTAATTTCATGGAGACCAGACCAACTTACTACAGGGGATATTTTGTCAAAACCACCCTTACTGTACATACAGTAGTCAAATACACAGATAAAAACACTACTGTACCTCACCAAAGATTTTTATTCATATTTTGAAGGTTGTAGTAACTTCACAGAGACCAGACCAACTGACTACAGGCGATATTTTGTCAAAACCACCCTTACTGTACATACAGTAGTCAAATACACAGATAAAAACACTACTGTACCTCACCAAAGATTATTATTCATAATTTGAAGGTTGTAGTAACTTCATGGACACCAGACCAACTTATTACAGGCGATATTTAGTCAAAACCATCCTTACTGTACATACAGTAGTCAAATAGACAAATAAAAACACTACTGTACCTCACCAAAGATTATTATTCATAATTTGAAGGTTGTAGTAACTTCATGGAGACCAGACCAACTTACTACAGGTGATATTTTGTCAAAACCACCCTTACTGTACATACAGTAGTCAAATACACAGATAAAAACACTACTGTACCTCACCAAAGATTTTATTCATATTTTGAAGGTTGTAGTAACTTCACAGAGACCAGACCAACTTACTACAGGCGATATTTTGTCAAAACCACCCTTACTGTACATACAGTAGTCAAATAGACAAATAAAAACACTACTGTATTTCACCAAAGATTTTTATTTATATTTTGAAGGTTGTAGTAACTTCATGGACACCAGACCAACTTACTACAGGCGATATTTTGTCAAAACCATCCTTACTGTACATACAGTAGTCAAATAGACAAATAAAAACACTACTGTACCTCACCAAAGATTATTATTCATAATTTGAAGGTTGTAGTAACTTCATGGAGACCAGACCAACTTACTACAGGCGATATTTTGTCAAAACCACCCTTACTGTACATACAGTAGTCAAATACACAGATAAAACACTACTGTACCTCACCAAAGATTATTATTCATAATTTGAAGGTTGTAGTAACTTCATGGAGACCAGACCAACTTACTACAGGCGATATTTTGTCAAAACCACCCTTACTGTACATACAGTAGTCAAATACACAAATAAAAACACTACTGTACCTCACCAAAGATTATTATTCATAATTTGAAGGTTGTAGTAATTTCATGGAGACCAGACCAACTTACTACAGGTGATATTTTGTCAAAACCACCCTTACTGTACATACAGTAGTCAAATACACAGATAAAAACACTACTGTACCTCACCAAAGATTTTTATTCATATTTTGAAGGTTGTAGTAACTTCACAGAGACCAGACCAACTTACTACAGGCGATATTTTGTCAAAACCACCCTTACTGTACATACAGTAGTCAAATAGACAAATAAAAACACTACTGTACCTCACCAAAGATTATTATTCATAATTTGAAGGTTGTAGTAACTTCACAGAGACCAGACAAACTTACTGCAGGCGATATTTTGTCAAAACCACCCTTACAGTACATACAGTAGTCAACTAAATAAATAAAACACTACTGTACCTCACCAAAGATTATTATTCATAATTTGAAGGTTGTAGTAAATTCATGGAGACCAGACCAACTTACTACAGGCGATATTTTGTCAAAACCATCCTTACTGTACATACAGTAGTCAAATAGACAAATAAATACACTACTGTACCTCACCAAAGATTATTATTCATATTTTGAAGGTTGTAGTAACTTCACAGAGACCAGACCAACTTACTACATGCGATATTTTGTCAAAACCATCCTTACTGTACATACAGTAGTCAACTAAATAAATTAAAACACTACTGTACCTCACCAAAGATTATTATTCATAATTTAAAGGTTGTAGTAACTTCACAGAGACCAGACCAACTTACTACAGGCGATATTTTGTCAAAACCACCCTTACTGTACATACAGTAGTCAACTAAATAAATTAAAACACTACCGTACCTCACCAAACATTTTTATTCATATTTTGAAGGTTGTAGTAACTTCATGGAGACCAGACCAACTTACTACAGGCGATATTTTGTCAAAACCACCCTTACTGTACATACAGTAGTAAAATAGACAAATAAAAACACTACTGTACCTCATCAAAGATTTTTATTCATATTTTGAAGGTTGTAGTAACTTCATGGAGACCAGACCAACTTACTACAGGCGATATTTTGTCAAAACCACCCTTACTGTACATACAGTAGTAAAATAGACAAATAAAAACACTACTGTACCTCACCAAAGATTATTATTCATAATTTGAAGGTTGTAGTAACTTCACAGAGACCAGACCAACTTACTACAGGCGATATTTTGTCAAAACCACCCTTACTGTACATACAGTAGTCAAATAGACAAATAAAAACACTACTGTACCTCACCAAAGATTATTATTCATAATTTGAAGGTTGTAGTAACTTCACAGAGACCAGACCAACTTACTACAGGCGATATTTTGTCAAAACCATCCTTACTGTACATACAGTAGTCAAATAGACAAATAAAAACACTACTGTACCTCACCAAAGATTATTATTCATAATTTGAAGGTTGTAGTAACTTCACAGAGACCAGACCAACTTACTACAGGCGATATTTTGTCAAAACCACCCTTACTGTACATACAGTAGTCAAATACACAAATAAAAACACTACTGTACCTCACCAAAGATTATTATTCATAATTTGAAGGTTGTAGTAATTTCATGGAGACCAGACCAACTTACTACAGGTGATATTTTGTCAAAACCACCCTTACTGTACATACAGTAGTCAAATAGACAAATAAAAACACTACTGTATTTCACCAAAGATTTTTATTCATATTTTGAAGGTTGTAGTAACTTCACAGAGACCAGACCAACTTATTACAGGCGATATTTAGTCAAAACCATCCTTACTGTACATACAGTAGTCAAATAGACAAATAAAAAGTCTACTGTACCTCAACAAAGATTTTTATTCATATTTTGAAGGTTGTAGTAACTTCACAGAGACCAGACCAACTTACTACAGGCGATATTTTGTCAAAACCATCCTTACTGTACATACAGTAGTCAAATACACAGATAAAAACACTACTGTACCTCACCAAAGATTATTATTCATAATTTGAAGGTTGTAGTAACTTCTTGGAGACCAGACCAACTTACTGCAGGCAATATTTAGTCAAAACCATCCTTACTGTACATACAGTAGTCAACTAACTAAATAAAAACACTACTGTACCTCACCAAAGATTTTTATTCATATTTTGAAGGTTGTAGTAACTTCACAGAGACCAGACCAACTTACTACAGGCGATATTTTGTCAAAACCATCCTTACTGTACATACAGTAGTCAAATAGACAAATAAAATAACTACTGTACCTCACCAAAGATTTTTATTCATATTTTGAAGGTTGTAGTATCTTCACAGAGACCAGACCAACTTACTACAGGCGATATTTTGTCAAAACCATCCTTACTGTACATACAGTAGTCAAATAGACAAATAAAAACACTACTGTACCTCACCAAAGATTTTTATTCATATTTTGAAGGTTGTAGTATCTTCACAGAGACCAGACCAACTTACTACAGGCGATATTTTGTCAAAACCACCCTTACTGTACATACAGTAGTCAAATAGACAAATAAAAACACTACTGTACCTCACCAAAGATTTTATTCATATTTTGAAGGTTGTAGTAACTTCATGGAGACCAGACCAACTTACTACAGGCAATATTTTGTCAAAACCATCCTTACTGTACATACAGTAGTCAACTAAATAAATTAAAACACTACTGTACCTCACCAAAGATTTTTATTCATATTTTGAAAATTGTAGTAACTTCATGGAGACCAGACCAATTTACTACAGGCGATATTTTGTCAAAACCACCCTTACTGTACATACAGTAGTAAAATAGACAAATAAAAACAATACTGTACCTCATCAAAGATTTTTATTCATATTTTGAAGGTTGTAGTAACTTTATAAAGACCAGACCAACTTACTACAGGCGATATTTTGTCAAAACCACCCTTACTGTACATACAGTAGTCAACTAAATAAATTAAAACACTACTGTACCTCACCAAAGAATATTATTCATAATTTGAAGGTTGTAGTAACTTCACAGAGACCAGACCAACTTACTACAGGCGATATTTTGTCAAAACCACCCTTACTGTACATACAGTAGTCAAGTAAATAAATTAAAACACTACTGTACCTCACCAAAGATTATTATTCATAATTTGAAGGGTGTAGTAACTTCACAGAGACCAGACCAACTTACTACAGGCAATATTTCGTCAAAACCACCCTTACTGTACATACAGTAGTTAAATAGACAAATAAAAACACTACTGTACCTCACAAAAGATTATTATTCATAATTTGAAGGGTGTAGTACTTCACAGAGACCAGACCGACTTACTACAGGCAATATTTTGTCAAAACCACCCTTACTGTACATACAGTAGTCAACTAAATAAATAAAAACACTACTGTACCTCACCAAAGATTATTATTCATAATTTGAAGGTTGTAGTAACTTCACAGAGACCAGACCAACTTACTACAGGCAATATTTTGTCAAAACCACCCTTACTGTACATACAGTAGTCAAATAGACAAATAAAAACACTACTGTACCTCACCAAAGATTTTTATTCATATTTTGAAGGTTGTAGTAACTTCTTGGAGACCAGACCAATTTACTACAGGCGATATTTTGTCAAAACCACCCTTACTGTACATACAGTAGTCAAATAGACAAATAAAAACACTACTGTATTCACCAAAGATTATTATTCATAATTTGAAGGTTGTAGTAACTTCATGGAGACCAGACCAACTTACTACAGGTGATATTTTGTCAAAACCACGCTTACTGTACATACAGTAGTCAAATAGACAAATAAAAACACTACTGTACCTCACCAAAGATTTTATTCATATTTGAAGGTTGTAGTAACTTCACAGAGACCAGACCAACTTACTACAGGCGATATTTTGTCAAAACCATCCTTACTGTACATACAGTAGTCAAATAGACAAATAAAAACACTACTGTACCTCACCAAAGATTTTTATTCATATTTTGAAGGTTGTAGTAACTTCATGAGGACCAGACCAACTTACTACAGGTGATATTTTGTCAAAACCACCCTTACTGTACATACAGTAGTCAAATACACAGATAAAAAACACTACTGTACCTCACCAAAGATTATTATTCATATTTTGAAGGTTGTAGTAACTTCACAGAGACCAGACCAACTTACTACAGGCGATATTTTGTCAAAACCACCCTTACTGTACATACAGTAGTCAAATAAATAAATTAAAACACTACTGTACCTCACCAAAGATTTTTATTCATAATTTGAAGGTTGTAGTACTTCACAGAGACCAGACCAACTTTACTACAGGCGATATTTTGTCAAAACCATCCTTACTGTACATACAGTAGTCAAATAGACAAATAAAAACACTACTGTACCTCACCAAAGATTATTATTCATAATTTGAAGGTTGTAGTAACTTCATGGAGACCAGACCAACTTACTACAGGCGATATTTTGTCAAAACCATCCTTACTGTACATACAGTAGTCAACTAAATAAATTAAAACACTGGTGTACCTCACCAAAGATTTTTATTCATATTTTGAAGGTTGTAGTATCTTCACAGAGACCAGACCAACTTACTACAGGCGATATTTTGTTAAAACCATCCTTACTGTACATACAGTAGTCAACTAAATAAATTAAAACACTACTGTACCTCACCAAAGATTATTATTCATATTTTGAAGGGTGTAGTAACTTCACAGGAGACCAGACCAACTTACTACAGGCGATATTTTGTCAAAACCACCCTTACTGTACATACAGTAGTCAAATAACAAATAAAAACACTACTGTACCTCACCAAAGATTATTATTCATAATTTGAAGGTTGTAGTAACTTCATGGAGACCAGACCAACTTACTGCAGGCGATATTTAGTCAAAACCATCCTTACTGTACATACAGTAGTCAACTAACTAAATAAAAACACTACTGTACCTCACCAAAGATTATTATTCATAATTTGAAGGTTGTAGTAACTTCATGGAGACCAGACCAACTTACTACAGGCGATATTTTGTCAAAACCACCCTTACTGTACATACAGTAGTCAAATAAATAAATAAAAACACTACTGTACCTCACCAAAGATTATTATTCATATTTTGAAGGTTGTAGTAACTTCACAGAGACCAGACCAACTTACTACAGGCGATATTTTGTCAAAACCATCCTTACTGTACATACAGTAGTCAATTAGAATAAATTAAAAACACTACTGTACCTCACCAAAGATTTTGATTCATAATTTGAAGGTTGTAGTAACTTCACAGAGACCAGACCAACTGACTACAGGCGATATTTTGTCAAAACCATCCTTACTGTACATACAGTAGTCAAATAGACAAATTAAAAACACTACTGTACCTCACCAAAGATTATTATTCATAATTTGAAGGTTGTAGTAACTTCAGGAGACCAGACCAACTTACTACAGGCAATATTTTGTCAAAACCAGCCCTTACTGTACATACAGTAGTCAAATAGACAATAAAAACACTACTGTACCTCACCAAAGATTATTATTCATATTTTGAAGGTTGTAGTAACTTCACAGAGACCAGACCAACTTACTACAGGCGATATTTTGTCAAAACCATCCCTTACTGTACATACAGTAGTCAAATAAATAAATAAAAACACTACTGTACCTCACCAAAGATTATTATTCATATTTTGAAGGTTGTAGTAACTTCACAGAGACCAGACCAACTTACTACAGGCGATATTAGTCAAAACCACCCTTACTGTACATACAGTAGTCAAACTAGACAAATAAAAACACTACTGTACCTCACCAAAGATTATTATTCATATTTTGAAGGTTGTAGTAACTTCACAGAGACCAGACCAACTTACTACAGGCGATATTTTGTCAAAACCATCCTTACTGTACATACAGTAGTCAACTAAATAAATTAAAAACACTACTGTACCTCACCAAAGATTATTATTCATATTTTGAAGGTTGTAGTAAACTTCACGGAGACCAGACCAACTTACTACAGGTGATATTTTGTCAAAACCACCTTACTGTACATACAGTAGTCAACTAACTAAATAAAACACTACTGTACCTCACCAAAGATTATTATTCATATTTGAAGGTTGTAGTAACTTCAATGGAGACCAGACCAACTTACTACAGGCGATATTTTGTCAAAACCACTCCTTACTGTACATACAGTAGTCAAATAGACAAATAAAAACACTACTGTACCTCACCAAAGATTATTATCATAATTGAAGGTTGTAGTAACTTCACAGAGACCAGACCAACTTACTACAGGCGATATTTTGTCAAAACCATCCTTACTGTACATACAGTAGTCAAATAGACAAATAAAAACACTACTGTACCTCACCAAAGATTATTATTCATATTTTGAAGGTTGTAGTAACTTCACGGAGACCAGACCAACTTACTACAGGCGATATTTTGTCAAAACCACCCTTACTGTACATACAGTAGTCAACTCAATAAATTAAAACACTACTGTACCTCACCAAAGATTATTATTCATATTTGAAGGTTGTAGTAACTTCAATGAGACCAGACCAACTTACTACAGGCGATATTTTGTCCAAAACCATCCCTTACTGTACATACAGTAGTCAAATAGACAAATTAAAACACTACTGTACCTCACCAAAGATTATTATTCATAATTTTGAAGGTTGTAGTAACTTCATGGAGACCAGACCAACTTACTACAGGCGATATTTGTCAAAACCACCCTTACTGTACATACAGTAGTCAAACTAAATAAATAAAACACTACTGTACCTCACCAAAGATTATTATTCATAATTTGAAGGTTGTAGTAACTTCACAGAGACCAGACCAACTTTACTACAGGCGATATTTTGTCAAAACCACCCTTACTGTACATACAGTAGTCAAATAGACATAAATAAAACACTACTGTACCTCACCAATGATTTTATTCATAATTTGAAGGTTGTAGTAACTTCCATGGAGACCAGACCAACTTACTACAGGCGATATTTTGTCAAAACCACCCTTACTGTACATACAGTAGTCAAATAGACAAATAAAAACACTACTGTACCTCACCAAAGATTATTATTCATAATTTGAAGGTTGTAGTAACTTCATGGAGACCAGACCAACTTACTACAGGCGATATTTTGTCAAAACCACCCTTACTGTACATACAGTAGTCAAATAGACAAATAAAAACACTACTGTACCTCACCAAAGATTATTATTCATAATTTGAAGGTTGTAGTAACTTCACAGAGACCAGACCAACTTACTACAGGCGATATTTTGTCAAAACCACCCTTACTGTACATACAGTAGTCAAATAGACAAATAAAACACTACTGTACCTCACCAAAGATTATTATTCATAATTTGAAGGTTGTAGTAACTTCACAGAGACCAGACCAATTTACTACAGGCGATATTTTGTCAAAACCACCATTACTGTACATACAGTAGTCAAATAGACAAATAAAAACAATACTGTACCTCACCAAAGATTATTATTCATAATTTGAAGGTTGTAGTAACTTCACAGAGACCAGACCAACTTACTACAGGCGATATTTTGTCAAAACCATCCTTACTGTACATACAGTAGTCAACTAACTAAATATAAAACACTACTGTACCTCACCAAAGATTATTTTTCATATTTGAAGGTTGTAGTAACTTCATGGAGACCAGACCAACTTACTACAGGCGATATTTTGTCAAAACACCACCCTTACTGTACATACAGTAGTCAACTAAATAAATTAAAACACTACGTACCTCACCAAAGATTATTTATTCATATTTTGAAGGTTGTCGTAACTTCATGGAGACCAGACAACTTACTACAGGCTGATATTTTGTCAAAACCACACGTACTGTACATACAGTAGTCAACTAACTAAATAAAAACACTACTGTACCTCACCAAAGATTATTTATTCATATTTTGAAGGTTTGTAGTAACTTCACAGAGACCAGACCAACTTACTACAGGCGATATTTGGTCAAAAACCACCCTTACTGTACATACAGTAGTCAAATAGAAAATAAAACACTACTGTACCTCACCAAAGATTTTTGATTCATATTTTGAAGGTTGTAGTAACTTCACAGAGACAAGACCAACTTACTACAGGCGATATTTTGTCAAAACCATCCTTACTGTACATACAGTAGTCAAATAAATAAATAAAAACACTACTGTACCTCACCAAGATTATTATTCATAATTTGAAGTTGTAGTAACTTCACAGAGAACCAGACCAACTTACTACAGGCGATATTTTGTCAAAACCATCCTTACTGTACATACAGTAGTCAACTAAATAATTAAAACACTACTGTACCTCACCAAAGATTTATTCATAATTTTGAAGGTGTAGTAACTTCACTAGAGACCAGACCAACTTACTACAGGCGATATTTTGTCAAAACCACCCTTACTGTACATACAGTAGTCAAATACAAATAATTAAAACACTACTGTACCTCACCAAAGATTATTATTCATAATTTTGAAGGTTTGTGAGTAACTTTCATCAGAGACCAGACCAACTTACTACAGGCGATATTTGTCAAACCCACCCTTACTGTACATACAGTAGTCAAATAGACTAAATAAAACAACTACTGTACCTCACCAAAGATTATTATTCATAATTTGAAGGTTTGTAGTAACTTCACAGAGACCAGACCAACTTACTACAGGCGATATTTTGTCAAAACCACCCTTACTGTACATACAGTAGTCAACTAAATAATTAAAACACTACTGTACCTCACCAAAGATTATTATTCAAAGATTGAAGGTTGTAGTAACTTCATGGAGACCAGACCAACTTACTACAGGCGAAATTTTGTCAAAACCACTCTTACTGTACATACAGTAGTCAAATAGACAAATAAAACACTACTGTACCTCACCAAAGATTATTATTCATATTTTGAAGGTTGTAGTAACTTCACAGAGACCAGACCAACTTACTACAGGCGATATTTTGTCAAAACCACCCTTACTGTACATACAGTAGTCAACTAATAAATTAAAACACTACTGTACCTCACCAAAGATTATTATTCATATTTGAAGGTTGTAGTAACTTTCATGAGACCAGACCAACTTACTACAGGCGATATTTTGTCAAAACCACCCTACTGTACATACAGTAGTCAACTAAATAAATAAAACACTACTGTACCTCACCAAAGATTATTATTCATATTTTGAAGGTTGTAGTAACTTCACAGAGACCAGACCAACTTACTACAGGCGATATTTTGTCAAAACCATCCCTTACTGTACATACAGTAGTCAACTAGACAATAAAAACACTACTGTACTTCACCAAAGATTTTTATTCATAATTTGAAGGTTGTAGTAACTTCACAGAGACCAGACCACTTACTACAGGCGATATTTTTGTCAAAACCATCCTTACTGTACATACAGTAGTCAAATAGACAAATAAAAACACTACTGTACCTTCACCAAAGATTTATTATTCATATTTTAAGGTTGTAGTAACTTCACAGAGACCAGACCGACTTACTACAGGCGATATTTTTGTCAAAACCACCCTTACTGTACATACAGTAGTCAACTAGAATAAATTAAAACACTACTGTACCTCACCAAGATTAATTATTCATATTTTGAAGGTTGTAGTAACTTCACAGGAGACCAGACCAACTTACTACAGGCAAATTTTGTCAAAACCATCCCTTACTGTACATACAGTAGTCAACTAAATAAATTAAAACACTACTGTACCTCACCAAAGATTATTTCATAATTTGAAGGTTGTAGTAACTTCCATGGAGACCAGACCAACTTACTACAGGTGATATTTGTCAAAAACCACACGTACTGTACATACAGTAGTCAAACTAACAATAAAAACACTACTGTACCTCACCAAAGATTATTATTCATATTTTGAAGGTTGTAGTAACTTCACAGAGACCAGACCAACTTACTACAGGCGATATTTTGTCCAAAACCATCCTTACTGTACATACAGTAGTCAAATAGACAAATAAAACACTACTGTACCTCACCAAAGATTTTGATTCATATTTTGAAGGTTGTAGTAACTTCACAGAGACCAGACTAACTTACTACAGGCGATATTTTGTCAAAACCACACCTTACTGTACATACAGTAGTCAACTAAATAAATTAAAACACTACTGTACCTCACCAAAGATTATTATTCATATTTTGAAGGTTGTAGTAACTTCATGGAGACCAGACCAACTTACTACAGGCGATATTTTGTCAAAACCACCCTTACTGTACATACAGTAGTCAACTAGACTAAATTAAAACACTACTGTACCTCACAAAGATTATTATTCATAATTTGAAGGTTGTAGTAACTTCCAGGAGACCAGAACCCAACTTACTACAGGCGATATTTGTCAAAACCACCCTTACTGTACATACAGTAGTCAAATAGACAATAAAAACACTACTGTACCTCACCAAAGATTATTATTCATAATTTGAAGGGTTGTAGTAACTTCATGCAGAGACCAGACCAACTTTACTACAGGCGATATTTTGTCAAAACCACCCTTACTGTACATACAGTAGTCAAATAGCCAAATAATAAAACACTACTGTACCTCACCAAAGATTATTATTCATAATTTGAAGGTTGTAGTAACTTCATGGAGACCCAGACCAACTTACTACAGGCGATATTTTGTCAAAACCATCCTTACTGTACATACAGTAGTCAAATAGACAATAAAAACACTACTGTACCTCACCAAAGATTATTATTCATATTTTGAAGGTTGTAGTAACTTCACAGAGACCAGACCAACTTACTACAGGCGATATTTTGTCAAAACCACCCTTACTGTACATACAGTAGTCAAATATACAAATAAAAACACTACTGTACCTCACCAAAGATTATTATTCATATTTTGAAGGTTGTAGTAACTTATAAGAGACCAGACCAACTTACTACAGGCGATATTTTGTCAAAACCAACCCTTACTGTACATACAGTAGTCAATAGACAAATAAAAACACTACTGTACCTCACCAAAGATTATTATTCATAATTTGAAGGTGTAGTAACTTCATAGGAGACCAGACCAACTTACTACAGGCGATATTTTAGTCAAAACCACCCTTACTGTACATAAGTAGTCAACTAGATAAATAAAACACTACTGTACCTCACCAAAGATTATTATTCATATTTTGAAGGTTGTAGTAACTTCACAGAGACCAGACCAACTACTACAGGCTGATATTTTGTCAAACCACCCTTACTGTACATACAGTAGTCAAACTAGACAAATAAAAACACTACTGTACCTCACCAAAGATTATTATTCATATTTTGAAGGTTGTAGTAACTTCAACACGAGACCAGACCGAACTTACTACAGGCGATATTTTGTCAAAACCACCCTTACTGTACATACAGTAGTCAAATAGACAATTTAAAAACACTACTGTACCTCACCAAAGATTATATTCATATTTTGAAGGTTGTAGTAACTTCACAGAGACCAGACCAACTTACTACAGGCGATATTTGTCAAAACCACCCTTACTGTACATACAGTAGTCAACTAAATAAATTAAAACACTTACCGTACCTCACCAAAGATTAATATTCATAATTTGAAGGATTGTAGTAACTTTCATGGAGACGAGACCAACTTACTACAGGCGAATATTTTGTCAAAAACCATCCCTTACTGTACATACAGTAGTCAAATAGACAATAAAACCACTACTGTACCTCACACCAAAGATTATTATTCATAATTTGAAGGTTGTAGTAACTTCACAGAGACCAGACCAACTTACTACAGGCAGATATTTGTCAAAACCACCCCTTACTGTACATACAGTAGTCAACTAAATACAATTAAAAACACTACTGTACCTCACCAAAGATTATTATTCATAATTTTGAAGGTTGTAGTAACTTTATGGAAGACCGAGACCAACTTACTGCAGGCGATATTTAGTCAAAAACCATCCTTACTGTACATACAGTAGTCAACTAGACAAATAAATAAACACTACTGTACCTCACCAAAGATTATTATTCATAATTTGAAGGTTGTAGTAACTTCACAGGAGACCAGACCAACTTTACTACAGGCGATATTTTGTCAAAACCACCCTTACATGTACATACAGTAGTCAAATAGACAAATAAAAACACTACTGTACCTCACCAAAGATTATTATTCATATTTTGAAGGTGTCAGTAACTTCACAGAGACCAGACCAAATTACTACAGGCGATATTTTGTCAAAACCACCCTTACTGTACGTACAGTAGTCAAATAACTAAATATAAAACACTACTGTACCTCACCAAAGATTATTATTCTAATTTGAAGGTTGTAGTAACTTCACAGAGACCTAGACCAAACTTACTACAGGCGATATTTTGTCAAAACCATCCCTTACTGTAACATACAGTAGTCAAACTACACAGATTAAAACACTACTGTACCTTCACCAAAGATTTTAATTCATATTTTGAAGGTGTAGTAACTTCATGGAGGACCAGACCAAACTTACTACAGGCGATATTTTGTCAAAACCACCCTTACTGTACATACAGTAGTAAACTAGACAAATTAAAAACTACTGTACCTCACCAAAGATTATTATTCATAATTTGAGGTTTGTAGTACTTCACAGAGACCAGACCAACTTACTACAGGCGATATTTTGTCAAAACCATCCTTACTGTACATACAGTAGTCAACTAAATAAATTAAAACAGCTACTGTACCTCACCAAAGATTATTATTCATAATTTTGAAGGTTGTAGTAACTTCACAGAGACCAGACCAACTTACTACAGGCGATTATTTTGTCAAAACCACCCTTACTGTACATACAGTAGTAAAATAGACAAATAAAAACACTACTGTAGACTTCACCAAAGATTATTATTCATAATTTGAAGGATGTAGTAACTTATGGAGACCAGACCAACTTACTACAGGCGATATTTTGTCAAACCACCCTTACTGTACATACAGTAGTCAACTAAATAAATAAAAACACTACTGTACCTCACCAAAGATTATTATTCATAATTTGAAGGTTGTAAGTAACTTCACAGAGACCAGAACCAACTTACTACAGGCGATATTTTGTCAAAACCATCCTTACTGTACATACAGTAGTCAAAAGACAAATTAAAAACACTACTGTAACCTCACCAAAGATTATTATTCATATTTGAAGGTTGTAGTAACTTCACAGAGACCAGAACCAACTTACTACAGGCGATATTTGGTCAAAACCACCCTTACTGTACCGACAGTAGTCAACTAGATAAATTAAAACCTACTGTACCTCACCAAAGATTATTTTCATATTTTGAAGGGTTGTAGTACTTCACAGAGACCAGACCAACTTACTACAGGCATATTTTGTCAAAACCCACCCATTACTGTACATACAGTAGTCAACTAATAAATTAAACACTACTGTACCATCCCAAAAGATTATTATTCATAATTTGAAGGTTGTAGTAACTTCACAGAGACCAGACCAACTTACTACAGGCGATATTTTGTCAAAACCACCCTTACTGTACATACATAGTCAAATAGACAATAAAAAACACTACTGTACCTCACCAAAGATTATTATTCATATTTGAAGGTTGTAGTAACTTCATGGAGACCAGACCAACTTACTACAGGCGAATATTTTGTCAAAACCACCCTTACTGTTACATACAGTAGTCAAATAGACAAATAAAAACACTACTGTACCTCCCAAAGATTATTATTCATAATTTTGAAGGTTGTAGTAACTTCACAGAGACCAGACCAACTTACTACAGGCGAATATTTTGTCAAAACCCCCTTACTGTACATACAGTAGTCAACATAAATAAATTAAAACACTACTGTACCTCACCAAAGATTATTATTCATAATTTGAAGGTTGTAGTACTTCACAGAGACCGAGACCAACTTACTACAAGGCGATATTTTGTCAAAACCACCCTTACTGTACATACAGTAGTCAAATAGACAAATTAAAACACTACTGTACCTCACCAAGATTTTATTCATAATTTGAAGGTTGTAGTAACTTCAATGAGACCAGACCAACTTACTACAGGCGATATTTTTGTCAAAACCACTCCTTACTTGTACATTACAGTAGTCAATAAATAAATTAAAAACACTACTGTACCTCACTAACGATTATTATTCATAATTTGAAGGTTGTAGTAACTTCATGGAGACCAGACCAACTTACTACAGGCGATATTTTGTCAAAACCACCCTTAGTGTACATACAGTAATCAGTGTCTCCAAGATCACTAATTATCCATAAGCAGGTGTGTTTGATCAGAGTTGGAGCTAAACTATGCAGGACACCCGGCCCTCCAGGACCGAATTTGCCCATCCCTGACCTAAGGTGTGAAAAGATTACGCGGTTGTCCGAGTCCGCAAGCTCCGTAGTGCCAATACCGTTAGTGAAGACCAGTTGGGAGAAACGGAGAAGAAGAAACACACTAGCAATTTCGTCACAGTTTGTTTATGGTAGATGGCACAGCACTGCCATCTTCTGGTTATACTTGATAAGACAAGAATAATTATGTAAACATGTTGGCTATATCAAAATCTGATTCACCATGAGATTACATCTGCGTTTCATCCCTCTGCCCTAATCCCTTATGGTTTACCTTCCAGGCTCTAGAGCGACGACTTTGAAGGGATAAATGGTATAGGGGACCAAAAAAAAAAGACTTCATCTGCGTCATGAATTTTATCATGTGGAAAGAACCATCTGGGCTAAAGTGTTCAATGTCTTCGCCTCATTCCGAAGAGTCCTTTGAAGTTTTGAGTAAATCATTGTAGCTTTCAAGAGGTTGCTTGTGAAGATCCCTACTTTGCAACCAATATGGGCCCTCGATGTGCATTTCTGTAAGCATCTACTTGGCATTCAAAGTGGTATTATGTTGAAAAGGACAAAGGGAAGATGTTTAGGGCAGGTTGTCATCCCTGCTTCTGCAGAGTGTTCCCTAGGCTGGGCAACATCAGTCCTGGAGGGCACCCATCCTTCAGTTCCACGCCATCTCTACTCAAACGCACCTGCCTGTATTTTTCAAAACATCTGTTATAATGCTCAGTTGTATCGAATTAGGGACCAGACAGTGCAGGACAGTGAACAATTCTTAACTCTTTGGTTTAAACCTAGCTGCAGTCACACTGCACTTTTCTCCCCATAGACTTCAGTCACACACTCGAATGCGTCATACCGGAAATGCAAGGTCATGGGGCAAGTTTCGCAGTTCGCTGCGTTGTAAAGTTCAAGCTTGGTGAACTCTGACCTGCGTAATCGCATTATATGATTGCGTGAGACCAACCGAGGATCAAAACATCACCTCTCTGGACAGAAATTTAAAACATGGACCAATCGCTCGCTTTTTAAATGTCTAATCATCTTGTTTAATCCTGCCCCTTTTCGCAGCGCTGTACGACAGCTTTACCACAGCTTTAGCCTCCTATCCTCGATTGGTCTCATGGAGTCAAGTGATGCCATTTCGCAGGTCAGAGTTCACCAAGCTTGAACTTTGCACCGCAGCGAGCTGCGAAATTTGACACATGACTTGCGTTTCTGGTTCTGACGCATTTGCGTGCGTATGAATGGAATCTATGGGGAGAGAAAAGTCCAGTGTGACTGCAGCTTTAGGGTTATTTATATTATTATATTATATTATATTATATTATATTATATTATATTATATTATATTATATTATATTATATTATATTATATTATATTATATTATATATTATTTGAGATTGGACCATTGTTTTCATGCTTAAGTCCCCTTTACAGGTGGATTTATTGTGTTTGGAAAGTAGCATATGATCCCTTGTCAGGATTAAGGCCCTGATTTACTTCAAATAAAATTGATGAATGAACATAAATTATCATTTCAAACTAAATCGGCAAAAACGAAGTTTGTATTGAGTTCGTTGAAGCAGTTTGAAACTAAAGCTAACTGTTTAGTGGAGTTCATTTTAGGGTCACTATAAGTGCCTTTGATGTCCCACAAGATTGAATCAGTCCTGAACATAATGCAAAATACCAAATTCTGATGTCTTAATATAATTGGTTAAACCTTTACACACTTGCAGGTATAAGTATAAGTATTTTTGAAATATGTTTTTGCCATATTCATTACACACTGCCTTGTGCACACAGTAAGTATCTACACCTATGTTTCCTATTTTTCATCATATTGTGCTTGAAAACTGATTGTTGTCAAGCTTAACATGTCCACCCTGTCATAGTCAAATAATAATTAATATAAAAAAAATCATAAATCAAAAATATAGCTTTTACACTGTGTACAAGAGCTTAAATAGTGAAAACACTTTTACCAGCTGCAGGTACAACCTGTGTTGAATAATGCTATCTTTGCCCTATCATTGTCCACCCTGTCCACAATCCTTCCTTGACAGGATGGACATATGCATGTTATTGACACTTTATTTATGTATTTATTTAATATTTTATTGTTTATTTAGTTAATGTTTATGTTACAACACTTATACACACACATACTACACTAGTAGATGCAATACATGAGGGGACAATACTAACCTTTTGGCAATATCTTTCTCAGTCCATATAAAGAATATCCTTTTAAAATCCATATAATGAAGCTCATTAACTGTTTGAAATAAAATACAGCCCTATGCCAATGTCCACCTCTTATATTCCACCGTTATGTTCAACTTTTATGAAAACAATCAAATTATTTAAAACCTCAGCAACACATCTCGTGTGATTTCTTAATGAAACAATAAGGGCCAGTTTATATTGTTTGAAAGTTTGACAAAATATCTTAGATGTTGAGTTTTATTTAGAAAAAAAAGAGGAACGATTGCATATTTTATTGGGAAATAAATGTTTTGTCAATTATTTTATTATTATAACTAGACTTTTTCCATAATCGATAAAGTTGGGTTGGTAAAGGGACACATTACCTTTCTGAAAATCTACATTTTATAATCACAATGCAATGAAATATACTTATACTACTTTGAATTTGTCCATGACATGATTGACACAATTTGAGGGTTGTTTACTGTTTGTCTGCTTGCAGTTTTTTATAAAAAGTGCAGGAGCTTGACCAACATTAATTTCTTACAGCCTGAGGTCTAATTAATACAACACAGTAAAAAATAAATCCGCAAAATTTACAGTAAAAAAACTGCAGCTGTGGTTGCCAGTATTTCACCGTTAAACTAAAAACTGAACTAAAAGATCCATAGCAATGTCAAGAAAAAGCATAAAAAGTGATGTGCCATACAGGGAATTCTGGGAAAGTCAATTTACGGTTATTCGCGGTATATATAAAGGAAACTGTTTCCTTTATTTGTTAACCAGGTAACAAATTTTTACTGTAGCATTTTTACAGTTTTTAACATTGAAATCACAACCATTTTTTACATTTGTTTTCAAACTTCTTTTTAATTTCAGACATCTCAAAGGCACCTTATAGTGATAATGACCCTTTATCTTCTTTGAGCTACCATTGTCCCATGGCAATTACACAATCAACGGGAGTGTGGAACTCTGCCTTCTTTGATGTGCAATCGATTTGTATGTCATATACATGATGGTCAGACAGAAGAACATCACCAAGTTAGCAAACATGAATACCTGTGATCACTCCTAGATAGATTTTAAAGACTCTGGGCAAAAGGCCACAGCCTTGCGCAAGGTCCTTTAAATTTCTAAACTTGGAACTTTGGTTCTCCTCTCAAAGCCACCACTTTTTGCCCTCAAATGAAGAACAAAACAGAGCTTCATGTGAAGTATATCAGGACCTTTAGAGTGGGCTTTAGAAAAAAAAGAACAGTCAGGAAGGAGATTTCAAACTGCAAGTGCCAATCAGAAACAAAGGAGTCAAATTTTCACAATAATATTTCAATACAACCCACCAGACATTATGTAAAAACTAGAAGCCATTTCAGCTTGTAAAACTGCTAAAACACCTCAACTTTTTTCAGAAGACGAGCCCCCGTGATCAAAAATCACACCAAACTTTATTTACACTGCAAATGGGCGCTGTGTTGACAAAAAACAGACCACGTACAAAGTTATTTGGATAAAACTGCAAATATAAATTAGGAAGATTTATTTAAGCTTAATAAGTATTTCCACAGTATGAACATACACAGTCTCAAAAAGGCCGAGGATAAAAGTATGGCATTTTTACACTTTTCCTTTTTAAATACAGTCAATTTCATTAAAGGAAACCATGGCTGAAGGTGCAGTGATTGTATTTCACATGGAAGGGCGTTTCTGGTGTTTAAAATACACTTGGAGTGAGTAACATGTCCAGCTTTATCTTTACCAGTGTACAAAATACCATAAAAATCAAACTCTTCAAAATCTCATTCTTAGCAAGACAAATCTGCTACATTTATCACTTTGCAGGGGTGCTTTGAGTTACAACGCTTTATTTATGCGTCTAAGCACACCAAAGCCCCTAGAGAAAAGATCATGGGTAGTTTGATATCCTATCCAAAATAACAAGTTACATTATTGCAGTTCTTTCTTCACAATTCAAGTAGAATAATATTTCTCTGTGTGTTGGATGAACAGTGATCTTTAATACTGGGTTGCTGGTGACCTATGAAAAAAAGGGAACGAAGACAGCAAGCAAGGAACGGTTGGATTTGTAAAAGGAACAGCATTAAACAGCTGGCCAAAACTAGTCGTGGCATTTCAAGGGAATGTTGACGTGCTTCACGAAAATCACCTGCTTTCCGGTGGGCACCTTGATGTCAAAACAACATCCAAAAAACACATCAAGATGCAAATCAATTTGATGTCAAAACCTTGTAGTTCACACATTGATGTACTTTAGACCACCAAAATAACAACACAAGACATATGATACTATAAGAAATATTGTATTCATCTGAAGGCTTCAACTACAAATGTATGATTCTGTTTCCCTACAATGCATGTAAACTACTTTGATGTTTAAACGACAACGTTTAAGCATCAAATAAATCGATTACAGGACTGTAATACTGGATGTATTTTTGGACACCAATGTTAGATGTCAAATTGACATCAAGGTAGTGGATTGACATCAAATGGATTTGCAATTTTGGCGTGGGTGCCCTCAGGGGTGTAGCCATTACGAAGAAAAATATACAAGGCATTGAGTCACAAATCCCTGAATAAAAAGGAAGATATGAAGCATGACCAAACAAACTGACCACCATTTTGTGTTCCAACCAAAAACATCAGCTAAAAGAACACGTAGCTGCCTGATGTCTGTCAGTATGAAGCCACTATAAATACATGAGCTGTACAGTTGGCATCTTCGAATGTCCCTCAACTCGATCTTGCATTGATATTTCAAGAAGCTTGAAACATCAAGAAGCTCTTCAGTTCTGGCTTTCTTTCAGTAGGATTGTCAGTGCATCATGTCCGTGAAAGCTCGGACTCAGTAAGCGTCTGCCTTATTCTGGCACAAGTCTAAAAATAAAAGCATCACAGCTTGCATATTCCCTCTCCGCTCAAAGATGTCGCTGTTGCAGCTGTTTTTAAAATCG